>JAQGBI010000670.1:0-13699 GCA_034698325.1 Sminthurinus elegans | reverse complement strand
TAAACATTGTATTCCTCTGACCAAGCTCGCGTAGGTTTCCGTATTCATCTTGAACACCTGATACAAATTTCCCGCCCTCCCGGGTAAATGAAATGGCGTTTTTGGGTCTTGTGGTTAAAATCTCGGAGGAAATTGCACAAAACTGACGGTCCACGAGACGACACTTGAACAGACTGTCGGTGTCCAAATATTTGAGAATCTTTGTCAGCATCTACATGAGAAAAAACCAATCAAACCAACAAGGACAGTAGAAAAAAATTATTGGGACTTGAATACAATTCTCTATTGCAAAGGTTTGAATTCATTTCTGAATTTGAATTTTTGAATTTTAAACGAGTAAAGTTTTTCCTGTTCAGTAGAAACCAAATTTCATAAATGAAATGCAAAGATGCGGTGATGCGGTGAGACAGACATTTTAGGATTGACTTTTGACTTTTGACGGGAAATGGAAACTTTAAAATGAAGAGAAACATTTCTTTTTTTTACCTCTGCAGGTAGATCAGAAGCTGACTTTTCTTCAATTTTTCCCTCTTGATTTTCATCTTGGTCAGCTTGAAAAGTTGACGAATCCTCTCGAGTCATCCTCTTTGGTTTCTTTTTGGTGGGGTTTTGAAATTTGTCAGGGATCTGCGAAAGGTTGCTAAATTGGACTGTGCATAGTTCTATACGTTGCTTTTAGACAGGGCCGGTCTTTGGATTTTGGCGCCCCAAGCAAACTCAAAGCAAAAGTAGGTGGCGCTCCAAGCAAACAAAATGGCGCCCAGACTTTTCAATTTTTAGGCCCATTTTGCGGATTTTTCAGCCTTTTTTTTGAATTTTGGCTGTTTTTTGTTTATGGTGCCCCTTTATTCGCTTCTGCGCCTATTTTCTCGTTTTTGGCGCCTTTTTTATTTTGTTGCACCCTTTCCTTGTTTTTGGCGCCCCTTTTCTCAGTTTTGGCGCCCCTATCTCCTTGGTGCCCTAAGCGGTTGCTTATGCCTAAAACCGGTACTTCTTTTGGCGAAGGTCGTCACTTCGACTTGTGACCGAATGAGTGCGTGCAAAGACTCTGCACATTGCGCATTGCGAATAAAGTATTCAATTCTAAATACTCAATACGCGCTCTCATTTAGCACCAATCCAAATTATACACTTTCTGTGAAAGCCACAAGTAGAACTATTTATAATTTAGTCACAGTGCAAATCAGCAACCTTTCGCAGATCCAAGGCGAATTGGAATTGAGTAGCTGAAGTTGTCTCGTAATCGGAATTTATTCCCGGTGACGAAGGCAAACTCGCTCCATTTTCTTGATCCTCATTCAAATTCTAAAAGAACAGAGTACAGAGGAACAGAAACCATGAATCAAATTAAATTAAACCAAATGGGATAGCGTGCTTCCTTGTAATAGGCAAACTTGTTCATAATTATTCATGTTTTGTGATTGCTTACAAGTATAAATAAATTAATAAATTTACTCACCTTGTCCATTTTCTTCCTCTTTCCTATTTTTAAAGTGATAAAATTCAAGTTGACTTAAAAATCCAAATTCAAAATTTAAAACGCAAGTCTTCAATTGAGCTTTCAATTTACAAGTGCGTATCCTTGGGAACGTAACACTTAAAACTTAAAACAAAACAGTCCGACTTTCAATTCCACAAGTTTTGTTGTCTTTTGTCTGTTTTGTGTCATGTAAATATTTTGTGGCCTTGATTTAGTTTGAGCTTTGAGTTTTGAGTCACAAGGACAAATTTCATTTCTGCCGTCTGGCAAATTATTATGTAAATTAAATGATCTAATTTTGCCAAAATTTGAAATAGTTATTTTTTCAAGTTCAAAAATCTTGCTACAAATAAATAAAGTGTAGTCTTTTCTTCTGCTTCTTTTTTCTACTTTGTCTGTTGTATATTTTTTGTCTTGTGTAAGAGAATTGGAATGCAATGAACAAATAATGTTATGAAATAAAGAAGCTCTGTAATTTTTTGTACTGATTTTATTCCACAAAAAAATAAGAGAAAGTAAGAAAAATTCCGAGGATGGTCGACTTTGTGTGAGAAATATGGAATGTTGAATGTTGAATGCGTGTAATTTTCCTTTGCCTTTTAACATCTACTCGCCTTCCAACTTCCAACTTGGGCTTTGTCTCTCTCCCCTTTTAAAAGGCAAGTTACAGTTTCTCTTCTTTGTGGATCTGGTTGCTTGAGACGTGACTAAAACTGTCGACGCAGCACAACAGCAGATTTCTGGGGGTGTGAAAGACAAAAACAAAGCCATAAATTTCAAAGATTATTTTTTACGACTACGCTCAAATGACATCGACAGCGACTGGAATGACACTCGAGACATGAAAGAAATACAAAGTACATGAAAACACCACAAAAAATGGGACGCATGAAAAAGAAATGAATGCAAATGAAAAGAGAGCACATTTTGAGAACGGAAAATTACACTTTTTTCCTTTAAATATCATGTCGAAATTATAGTCAATAATTTACAAAATTCGCTCAACTAAACTAAACTTTTCTCCCTTTTGCTCTCATTTCTGTTTTGAATTTAGTTTATGAGAGTCCAAATTCCAAATTGAAACTCGTCAAACAAGTCAAAGAGAGGAGCTTTTTTGGCGGAGGAACTTTAATCTTCATTTAATTTTCATTCCTTTTACATTGTGCATTCTTCACTTTTCCTCTTCCATGATTGACAATTGGCAGAGCCGCATAAAATGATGACTGCAGTTATACAGATTCTTTCTTTTAATATAGTCCATAAAAATATTCAAAGATTGAAAGGGGGAAAGTGCAAATTGGGCGCCGTTTGAAATTTCTACATCTTCAAATCCAAACATTACTGAAAATTTGCAGAAACTTCTGTGTGTGAAATTGAATGTGAAATACAAAACGTAAATGTCGAGGCCTCGTTAAAAGTTTCTTGTTTATTTGTTGACGTTTGATGGTACTGAAAATTGAAAATGAAGTTGAAAGTGTTTCGTGTAGTTTCGCTGTATTTTATTCAGTTCAAAAAACATGTTCAAATGCTGAATTCTCCTTTAAATTGGGCTCATTCAGAGGGAGACAAAAATTAGGTAGATGAAGAATAAAATTATGTTTTTGTTTGTAAACAGGATTTTTGATTTATCTTGAGCCTTGAGCACCGTACAAAAAGTCATGTAGTTGATGCAAACTTGATACAACATGAAGAAAATGATGAGATTATCCATTTTATAGAGCGAGGTTTCAGAAAAAGAAAGGAAAACACGACACAAGCAAAATACTAGGTATGAAATATGTTGCTTTTATGAAATGTAATTCAGATAAAATTCATGATTAAAATTAACTGTGCTATGCGCACGAGAAAAATTGTACACAAAATGCACGAGAAATGGGAGACGTGCATAAATCTTTGAAGTCACTTTTGTCATTGTTGAATACGGCGTGATTTACCCATTATCGATTATAATGATCTGCAGATTAAATTATTGTTGAGACATTTTTACATTTTGTTTTTCTTTTGAGTTATCCTACACGTCATCCTCAATGCTGAAAATCAGAACAATGTATTTGTAAATTTTAAACGGCGCTCAAATTAAACAATTTAAAGTTTCAAATTAAACTGCAGTTTAATGTGCGCCGTGGAGCATAAATGTGAGTTAATGGAAATGGGATGCTGAGTTATGAAATTAGCCTAGTTTCTGAACCGCAAAATCACAAATCGACCGAAAGAATGCGTAAAATTCAATAGTTCAATAACAAAATGCGATTTTAGTTGACTTTTCATTTTGTTATCAATTTCTTCCCGTTTTGAAAACAAACACGATACTTTTACCTAATTTGATTTTATCAAAGTAGAGCAATATTGCAAAAAGCATATGCTTTTTACTCAAAATTCAAAGGGCTTTGCTTGACTTATGAAAATGAGTTTTTACAATATGAATATCGTTTACCGTGTTTATGAAGAAGGTCGGAGTCAGAAAACATACAAATTTACAACATCAAAAACCAGCTGAACATGACTTGAATTAAACTGGATTGGATTGGATTTACTGGGAAATGAAACTGCGACAAAGGATTTGACAACATGATTCTATTAATTCCAACTGCCATCTAGCGGAAAGTGATGAGAAGACTCGCCACACTCGACACGACAAACATGATGAAATTTGGTGTACTTTCTCTTTCCAGCACATGAAAATCGCCCACTTTTACCCCGATTTCCGGAATCCGTTGGATTTCCTTTTGAAATAGCCCCGCTTTCCCGCCCCCGTCATTCGGATTTGGATATCGTTTGATGGTGGACAAGATGGCGCTGACCCTCAAATGACTTTTGACCTTTCTCCAGTTTTCGGGGATTGTGAAAGCCTTTTCAAACATGAGTGAGTAGATGCTGAAAAAAGCGGTGAAAATGGAATAGAAGAGGGCAATTTGTTTCCAGCTAAAGATGACAAAGGAGAAGGCGCGATTGAAGAAATGAACATACAGAAAATGATTTTGCATTTCTTGAAGGAGATTTTGAAAGGCTGTCTCTCGAGGCATTTCAATGGAATTCCTGTGAAAACGCAAAGTTGAAATTGAATTTAAAATATTTGTTTTGCGGTGGTTTAATCAATTTTATTGAATCTGACCTGACATTTTGTAGGAAAGAATTAAACGTGACATGGCATTTTTGAAAGAAGAGGAGTTGAGTGAGGAAGGAGAAAACGGTAAAAGGCAGTTTCCGACAGAAGAAAAATGCGTCAAAACTGGTCAACAGGAGGAAAATTGACCAGTGTCGAAATTTGGAATCCGCGGGAACGGAGCTGTACAAAATTCACATTCGATTTGGATCACTCAGCAAAATCGGAATCATAAAGAAAATAGTCGCAAAAAGGGCAAGTGGGATCGTCAAAGTGATGAGCTCATGTCGATTGTATTTGAAATCCCACGTGAAGATTTTTCGTGGAGCAACTGAAACATGGTAAATTTCATGATTTTTTTTGATTATTTAAAAAGTACAAAAAAAACAGAAGTTGGGAATGTTTTATTGGATTTTAGAGGATTTTAATGTAGATTTGCTTAAAGGTTCTGTACCATGATTTTTGTTATTCTGATGAGTGTAGAGTTGATTGAAGAGCAGGACAGTTTCTCTTTGATATTTGATGAAAAGTTGATGGGCCCAAAAAAGAAGAGGAGCGTTAGGAAAAATCAGGGAGTGAATCATCACATGATCCATTTTTCTCTTGACATCCGGAGACAAAAGCAGTTGACCAAATCGAATTATGTCATATGCCAAATGCAGCAACTCCAAACCAAAGAAAAAATACCAAAGGTACAATTTACTTTTTTTTCTCTGTCTGGAAATCCTCCCGGATTTCTCATCAATGGAAATTGGCAGAAAATTCCAACGGCCCAGAATTTTCAAGCAAAGGAAATTCCAACGATTTTCTTCTCTCGTCAACATTTTACCGTTTCTCTATTGATTTTTTATATTTATGAGGGAAATGATTTTTCTTTTGATTGATGTTCGTCCTTTGAACTTTGAGCTTTGCAGTTTTGCAGTTGTAACTTGAAGGATAACTCAAATCCTCAAAATCCTTTGTTGAGCCTTGTAAAAATTACAATGGAAATTGACGTGTGGTTTTGCCGACCTCCGTTCTTTTACTGACGGAATCTTCAAGAACCTTCAAGCGTCAACAGTATACAAAAAAAACAAGAGCAAAACAAGAGCAAATAACAAACAAGCTCAAATAACAACAACTGGAAAAGCAAACAGTAGATGTTCCGTATTTTCTTCGTTTCTGACTGTTCACTGTTCATGTAAATAATATTTACCCGGGAGAAAAAGGAGAACCAAAAACAGGCCGCCTCTGCATTTACAAACATTAGCTGCTCTGCAGTGGAAAACAAAAATAAACTCGAAAGGCGTAAAAAAAACAAAAAACAAGGACTTTGCCAACTGTACACAGAAAAACAATTCATCAAATAGTCAAATAGTCAACAGCGCGTAAATAGTAAATAGTAAGTGGGCGCTGGTCAATACGACAACCTACAATCTACAGCCAAGGATTTCTACTCTTCTCCCCATGCTAAAAAAATTGTGTACAACTTTCCTTATAATGTTTTTTTGTACCGCTCGTTTCAACTTGCGCGGCTTCATGCAGAGTGGAGGACAATAGCTCGATGATCCATGTTTGATGTTCGATGTAAATCGGGGCACAAAAAAACAAACATGGCGTAAAATGGCCACTTTTGCAAAAAACATCATTGCAAAAGAGGAGCCAGGGTGTCGAAACTCGAGTGCCGAGGAGGCAAAAAAAATGGGGGAAAACGGGCGCAAAAAAAAGGTGGTGAAATTAAATCAAACTCAAAGTTGATGCTGGAATTTAGAAGAAGAAAACTTAGTAAATGTTTGTTTTTTAGCCTCAGCCAGCACCATAATTTCACAGCCCTTGGAATTTTCCTCTGTGACCACTTGAGCTTTTTAATCTTGTAAATGTGACATTCTCCCCTGATTTTCTTCAACTATGGTTGAAAGAAGCGCATAAAATTTGGAAGGCACACTGTACAGTCCACAGTTGTTGTTTGTTTTTCAAGTTGTCCACAAAATATCAAAAAATGAAAAAGTCTGAAATGTGCAAGTTGAACGCCGTTTGAAATATTAATGTCCAAGTATTTCATCAAGTCCATGAAGATTTAATAATTTTTTTTTCCGTCCAGTACAAATTAAATGTCAAAATCCGTCCCCTTTACACCTCAGAATTTATTCGTCTTTACTTTCAACATTTGAGTAAAAAAATGACAGAGAGTCTGGATTTGAAAATTGTCTTTTGCGATCTTTGGCCATCAAAGTCTTTACCACCAAACCGGTTTTCGTCCTTTCGGTTGTACGTTGTACTGGTTGTTAATTTATAAGGGATTCTGGAGTATTCGATAATTTTTGGCAAATTGCATCCGACCGCTTTTGCCAAAAAAATTGAAGAGCTCAAACAGGAAATGATGGGAAATGGAAAAGTCCCAACATCCAAAATCCAAATCCAAAACAAAGCGTAAGGAAAATAAAAAAGAGGACACAAGAATTTCCACATCTGGTCAAAATTTGGCCATTCAAAATTCAGGACGATGGCCCAAAAGGGAGTAAAATTTACATTTAGGACATAAAATACGCGAGTCATTTTTTTCTAGAGGAATTGTGAATTATGAATTTTTTCCTGGACCAACTAAAACCGAAATCAGTGATGTTCAGTATATTTCGGCTACGACCAGCAACTTGCTTCAAGTCAAGAAGACTCATTTGAATTGAAAATGGACTTTGTCCCAAAATTAATGATTAGAAGATTGCAAATACTGTGGAGTTTTGGGGGTACGAATTCTGTGGATGAAGGCAATATTTTCGGGGGCAAAACCAGTTTTGTAGGGACAATAACCGACGGAGAGATTCTATTTAAAGAGAAATGCCAATCTACCTGAAATAAATCAAGTGCGGCGTCAGGTTTTGCCTAACAAAAAAGAAACAGCACAGGAAAAATGTTACGCTTATTCACTATTCACGGGCATCTCAAAATTTAATCCTGGTTTTTGAAAATTTGAATCTCGGCTTTGGATTTCAGAGTCTCAAAATTGTCATTATTAATGAAATCTACAGAACTATTTCTTTTGCACTGTTTTGGATGCTCAGATTTTCTATCTGCAGTCTTTGCGGACTGATTTAAACTGGAAAAAAATGACGCGGCGTCGAAATCCTACAAAATGCAAGCTGATCAGATTCTGAATTTCTGTCCAAAGTTTTATGCATACTTTTTGACTGGGTTTATGTGCGTTACGTAAATTCAGTTCTCAATCTTTTTAGAACTAGTTTACTTCGGGGGTTTAAAAAAAAGAGCCGGTAAAATATAAATTCTATGGATTTAACAGTCACAAACATAAGAGGAATTTTGAACCAAATAATATTTTGACCAATTGAGCTTTTGATTCTTGTACATTGAACTTTCTTCACTTGTTTTCTTCTTCCATGTCTTTTTTCTTGACACAACCGCATAGAACTGGGAATTGGGAGTACACTTTCATTTTAACCAAAACTGAAAGCTGTACATATAAATGTCAAAGAATGCAAAAGTCGGAATTGAGCAAGTTGAACGCCGTTTGAAATGTTAAAATCCACATAGTCGATTTTTTCGATGCAGCAGATATCCAGATAGTTTCATGCAGTACAAAATATATGAGAAAATTAAAGTCATTTACCTCGTCCTCATGGATTACGCTTGAATGCATCACTTGCCCAATAATTAACTAATTAATTAGACGGACTTATAGCCTGTGGGAAAATTAATCAAAGCTTGAGTTGAACCGAATTCTTCCACTTTGTTAAACTGCGGAGTTTAACTAGTTTATCATACATTTAAATCAGCCTACAACTTGCTTTCTTTTTTCTTTTGCTTGTAGAATATCAACAAAATAAGAAAAACGTCAGAAATGATTTGTACAAACTTTTTCGGGGGAGTCTTTTGTTGTTTGACTTTGTTGTTGCGTGGGTTGTATCTAGGGAACGAGTAGTTGTAGATGACGGAGGTTAACATTTATGTAATCATGTAATGTGGTTTTACCAAGTACGGAATATGGAAAATGGAATGTTTGACAAAGTGGCTCCTTTTCTTTTTCATCTGTATTTGTTTTAAATTCCCCACTGAGATTTGCTCCGTTTTTTATCGCAGTATGATTTTTGACCAGGACACGAATCTTGAATCTAAATTGTTTCTCTTGTTCTTGTCTTCTAGTTGTTTTCTGTTTGGCATTGGGCATTGGGAATGTTGGACAATCCACACTGGATTCATGTAGCAATGTTTCTACTACTCATATTTACTGTATTTCATTTCCAACAGCCGTCAGCAACATGAAAATTGAACATGAAAGAGTGAACTGACATTTGAATTCTCCAATTCCAGTTCATATTTTTCAAAGGCGTTGCTTTCCAAGTTCTTCAGCACTCGAGCAGCTTAAATCTGTAATTGTCCAAAAAGGTTCTGAATTTCTTTTTGTGGTACAAACACACGCAAATCTACATTTCTCATAATTACAATTTCAATATTTTCAGACACTCTGCAAACCAAAATCAAAATCAAGGAGCAACAACACCCTTCATCCTCATAACATTCTATAAAATAATCCAAAATCCAATCATCATGAATTCGGGTAGTTTAAGTTAAGCTTTCAGTTTATTTATTTATTCCATTTTAACACCAAAAATGAAACGTTTTGTATCGCTTGTTCCCATTTAAATAAAAAAATATTTACCATATCTATTGAATTTTAAATTAAGCTCTACACTCGACCGGAGGAAGGACAAACTGGTGCAAGTATTCAAATACAAATAGGAATTTAATTTCCATTAAGCCATCTGCTCCTGATTTATCATCATCACCCTTTTCGAGGGCAGAAGTCGAGGCCATTTTTCCAGCTAAGAAACATCACATTTGTGTCGAGATGCCAATGTCGATGTCGATGTCGATGTCGATGTCGAGTGAATTGGAAGAATCATCACTGGACCTTCTCCAGTATCACCACCGGCACTCCGGGATGAACTATGTGCAAAAGGAATTCCACATTTTTTTGAATTGTCTTATTCCTTTTGGGCTCACTCCTTTGGCCTATGAAAAAGGGACGGAAAATGGAAAAGGGAGATTTGGATGGCGTTGGGAATCACCAACGCCATCAATGTTACGGAAGCATTTTGAATGGTGCGTAAACGCTTTTATTTTTATTTTTTACTTTATCTTAGAGTAAATAAATAAATGTCTAGTAATCCTTGATTATCAACTTGTTCAATTTTATAACAGATTAGGTTGGGAATTCAGGAATCCGCTAACTTCAAAAAGAACGATTCACGAGTTACATTTTCCCACGTGATTCAATGGCGCAATTTAATTTACTCGGTTCGAAATCAGTGCGATCTGGTGTCAAAGTATCAAAAGCCGACCCAACTGTATTTCCTGTTTCGAACAGTTGCGACCTTGACAGTCCTTTTGTTCGTCATCATTAGTTTCGACTACGGTGGAGAACATCGTCAGCTCTTCATTTCGGGGGCCACGGTCTTTGGAATGATGATCGCCATGTTTGTGGTTCAAATGTATGTCAAGTGTGTAAAGGCGGAGCAAATAACGGAGGAGGAGGCCAAAGTTGCGGACGTGCTTGCAACTATTGATTTTACCCAGTTGGACCAACCGTCTTCGGACACCGTTCGATCTGTTTGTAGTTCCATCATGCAAAATCCCTCTGGCGTGAATCTGGGCAACTACGTCCTTCTCAATAGGAAACTTTTACTTGGGGTATGATTTCATTTTTCATGTAAAATTTTGATGTTGATGTTGATTTAGACAAAGGACAAAAAGTATGCACACATTTTACTTTTCACACTTTGAGCTGGAATTTTTCGAATGAACAGTATAATTCATTTTTCTTTTAATTTTAGATCATTGCTCAAACGATCACGTACCTCATCGTCCTCAAGCAGTTTGCAAGCATGTGAATCCAAATCCAAACCGTGTGTGGATATGTTTTGAAGAATCTAGAATCTTAAACGAGGCACCAATTTAAATGGAGCTTATTTTGGGAAGGGAGAAACTGTTACAAGTTGGCAGGCATCAAATGGCTGTCGTGGAAAGACTATAACAACTCCTTTGCAAAAACGGAGATGAAGATCCGTACCAGAAAATAGGAAACGTAGGAAAAATTACAAAAATTTTCATGTCCGAATTCTACTCACAAACTTCAATTTTCTTTTCTGTTCCACTGGATTTTGAAATGAGTGTTTTTCAGTTCTTTTTTCGATTCTTTGAAAAAAAAATCTTTTACAATTAAATTCCATTACAAATTATCAAAAACTTTTTTCTGAATAAAAAAATTCCAAGGGAAATGAAATTAATCATTTATCAAGTGTGATTTTGATTGTATCAGATTTCATTTCAGGCTTTTGGACTCGTGAAGAATGATTTTGGACACGTTATCTCTTCAGAATTGCTTGGTAAAATGCGACCAGAAATAACAAACGGCGTCAAATTAACTGCTTTCTTTTAATTTCTAAACAACATGAACGCCAGCCCTTACAAATTGAGAATTGTGAATGCAACCAAAATTGTGCATTATTTTAAAGCCGTTTGTTATTTCTAATGTAATTTCCACCGGCACAAAGAAAGTGTAGATAAGTAGTCAACGTTGAATTTCGGTGTTGATTTTTGATTTTGCTCCATTTCACATTTTTGAGGCTGTTGAATATTTTAATCGGGGAAAAAATGAGAGTTTTACAAGTAAGATAAAAAAAAACTAGAGCTTGTTTTACCAGCCAAACTTTGGTATCTTTTACTGAGAAATCCTTCCATTCATTTTCCAAGGAATAATCCGGAATCCGGAACAGAGTGGAAATGGCCCAGGCAAAAACGTGAAAACAAGGAACAAGGGCCTGGAAAACGTGATGAAAATAAACCAACGAATAATAATTTTTGCATGCTCCATGTCTTTTTTGTTTCTCAGCTCAAAATTTGAATGGTTTGAGTAATAAGCAGTCTTCAATGTATTTCACTTAACAGATTGGACATGTGATAAACAAATCAACTATTTCAGTAGAGTTAAAGATGACATAAGAATATTTTAAATCTAAGCAAATCTTTAAAATTGTCAGGATTTTGAATATTGTCTTTAAATTTGAGAATGAATTTTCATGTGTTGATTCAAATTGCTCTTGCTGGTTGTTTTAAAACCGCAGGAATTACAAGCAAAAGGAGTTTCTTTCGTATGCTGACGAACGTGAAGATTCAAGTGGTCACTCCGATGACTCGAATATCCACAAAAACGACACTTGTATCTTTTTTCCTCCTTGATTTTCCAATGAGTTTTCAGGTGAATTTTCAAGCTTCCAGAATATTTTGTTTTGAATTCACAATTTGGAGCAGGACAAACTTGATTTTTCTTCAAAGAAGGAGTCTGAACATGTTGTTTCAAAGTAACTTTCCGTTTGGCGGAATACTCACAATTTTCCTGTGGGCATTTAAAAGGCCTGGATTCAGAATGAATGTTTTTCACGTGCTGATTCAAACACTGTTTTAAATGAGTTTTGTAAGGACAAAAAGAGCAAAAATATCTCTTGAGTCTGTTGTGAATGAGCTCATGCTTTGTCATTTCTGTGAACGAAACAAAAGAAGCTCCACAATTTATTTCTGGACATGTAAAATTCCTTTCTTTCAAATGACGACGGATGTGAACTTCAAGATTTCCTTTGTGATCTGAAGAAAAATGGCACAGATTGCAAAAATGCTTGTGGGTGGGTTTTGATTCCGAGTGCATATTTTTGACATGGATTTTCAAATAACTTTCAATAAGTTTTGAATGGACAAATTGAGCAGAGAAATTGTTTCTGGTTTTTGTTGTGGACAATTTGATGATGCTTCAAATCCGAAGATGTCACAAAAGCGGCTGTGCAGTTCATCTCCTCGCATTTGAACGGCCTTTCTTGCAAATGACGACGGATGTGGACTTGAAGATGGGCCTTGGAATAACTTGAATAATCGCAAAGTTTGCAGTGAAAATCCCTTTGGCTCGTGTGAACTTTCAAATGCTGATTTAGTCCACTTCGACTCGAGAACCGTTTTTGGCAGTAGTCACAAGAAAAATCAGGGTGTTCTTTTTCTGGTTCCCTTTTACGAATTTCAGGCGTTTCAAATGTCTCCATTTTCTGTGCAAAAATTATGAAGGGTAAAATTTGTGAATCCTGTTTACGAAAAATGTACTTGTGAATTTCACATGACAAAACAAAAAAGATGCAAGAGAATAATAAAATATCAAAATTTCATTTTCTGTTAACCTTTTCTTTTTCTGTCGGAGTTTTCGGATTTTTCGTAATTTTGACTTTCAGCTGTCGATAAAAGTGACTCAAATTATCATGTAAATGTAAGAAAAAATTAAACTGAGCTTTTAATTTTCTTTGGACTTTGCATTAAAAATGAGCGTGAAGCACACTTGCCGAAGACACAAAGCACCCGTGAGCAATGGCAAAATGAGGAACAGGATTTTGTGAGTGAAGTGAACAAGAATCTTTATTAAAAACTATTTGTTCAGAATTCAACTCGTGAGGATTTCTATCGTCTGGGTGCAGCTCAAGTTTGAAACGAGCTGGCTGTAAAATTTAATTGGCACAGAGCAGACTCAAGCTTTTTCCATAGCTTTAAATTAACAAAAGATTTCTCGTTTTCTACCTTTGACAAAAAAATGTAAACGGAGAATGAATCAGGCGCATCCGCAATCCGCAATCTACAGAAATTGAGATTGTGTCATTCAAAGATCAAATTTCATTAGACTTGATCGTCGCTGAGCGTTGGGCATGATGAACCGTAATCTTAAAATTTTATGAGACAGCTAAAACAAGAGAGCGTTTCTCATGTTTCTCTCAGCTCTGAAGTTGAGATTTGGCCTCACATGTTGCGCTTCATTCTCTTTCTCGTTCTCACTTCACCAAATACAAATACGAAAATCCAATCCATTTCAATTGTCATTTGAAACTTTAGACTTTAGACAAACGCTAATGTCTACTTGCTCTTGTTTTTTTTGGCATAGCAACATGAAACATCCTCCCGATTCCAGATTAAATCACGTCCTGCTTCTTCCACTTTAAAAATGAATGAACCAGCCTCCAAACACAGTTTTTCATGTGCAGAATGAAGAGAGAAAATAAGAGTCATTTCAACACTTAAACATTCATGGACAAGTAGGT
>JAQGBI010000669.1:0-13715 GCA_034698325.1 Sminthurinus elegans | reverse complement strand
TGAGTATACAACAGTGGACAAAAACGTTTTTAAAACGTTTGAGTATACAACAGTGGACAAAAACGTTTTTAAAACGTTTGAGTATACAACAGTGGACAAAAACGTTTTTAAAACGTGTGAGTAGCCAATAGTTTAGAAAAACGTTTGAGTGGAGAAAAGAGGACAAAAACGTTTGTTAGAGAAGATTCACAACTATAAAGGGCTTGTATTTCCAACTGAAGTTCAGTCGTTAAGAAAATTTTGTCAAACATTTGAGCCCTGGTTAAAAATACTGACATTACGAGTCATGGATTCTTCTTCAAGATATTGTATGAATTGTGGGTATTCCATCCCGAAGATGACTGTCTACAGGCCAAGTAATTTTTGTTGAATTTCCACTCGCTCTTTTTTGACACAGATTAACATTTGGTCGTTTTGAAATTTATTATAATTATGTATTTTTTTCATTCATATTCATTATTAATTTGTGACTTTTAGAACGTTGTACAAGCTGCAGAGAGCGGATTCGTCTCGTTGACGGAATTTCTTTTGATGGATTTGAAAGATGCCTTAATTGTTTTGGAATCAATTTTTGTACGATAAGTTTAACCTAATTTAATTTTAAATACCTTTTGTCTGCATGTTTCAATAAACGGCCAACTTTGTTACCTTGAGTTGTGGCTATTTTTTTCGCAGCTCAGTATAGATTTTGCGAGTTATGCGGGGTGCGCAAGCTGGATGATGAATCGTTTGAACTAATTTTCGGAGAACAAATGGCGGAAACATCTGATTACAGTGTCAGCATAGACGTTCCGAATCGTGAAGGTCTAACACAAGCAACACCAGCACCAAAACAAGAAACACAATCAAAATGCAGTCGAGGAAGACCGCCAACTAGAATCGCAAGCACAAATCAAACGACACAAATCAAACAAGAAAAGGAGGAACAACCCATTTTAAACGCCCAGGTGAGGATTTCAAAACTGAAAGCTGCAAAAACTATCTCAAAAACCGAGAAAAAGCGCCCTTATAATACACGTAAAAGCAACAAAGAACGCTCTTAAGCCTGAAATCATACTGAATTTTTTTTCAAAACAAGGAAAGTAGTGGATAAACGATTCTTGGTTCTATATATGCATAAACTAATAAACTCCTTTGAGAAATTGAAGCTCCAATGAACTTTTAATTGTAATTAGTTATTATAATTATGAATTCAAAACTTTGAATAAAAGTTACTATACTGAATTTTAATATAAAAGACAATAAATGAAAAATGAATAAAACTTGAGCTTTAAAATTGAATGCTATTAATCTTTGAATTTTATTCCTTTCCTCAAAATATGTCTACTTTAGTACTTTACCGTAGAGTAAATACTTTCATGTTTCATATTTTTCCCTGGCTTAATTCGGTTTAGATTTCTCAATACATCTGAAAATCATCAGAAACAGAAATTTGTAGCACGATTTCGACGCCGAGTTAAAAATTCGTTTGATTTTTTGGCTTCTCTGTTTAGAAACGCTCCTGTTTATTATATTACCGTGAATTTATGAACAACACTAAAAAGTTGTGGAAAGATTAAGATCAAAGTTTTTATTTACAGAATATTTTATGCTTGAAATTCATAGAAAATTATTTTTGCAGAAATCTGACAAGAAAACACAAACTCTTAATTTTTCAGGCGGCGTCAAAATCTTACATTACGATTTAAACCTATAGCATCGATATCTACTATGAAAAAAAAACTACGTAAACTTTTCACAGATTGTTTTTCCGAGATTTTTTTCTTGCGACAAAAAAACCTTAAAACTGATGAAAATTTTGGGAATCCACACTAGGTTACATTTACCATTCATTTAAACTTTCATCTCTGGCTTTGGCATCAAATTTTTCTAGTAAAATGTTTCAACTATTTTATTAACTACGAACACACAAGAAATAAATCATATATAATTAAATCAATTCTCATTGTTACAATAAATTTGAGCATAAAAGTCTAAACACATGCAGCTAATACAAGAATGAGGAGACAGCTTCAAGTTTACATATAGAAAACCCAAAGAGGAAAAAAGGTTTTTCTAAAATCTAAATTAAGACAAAATCAACAATGTTTTACAATAGTTCATCAAGACGAAAAACATGTGCACAAAAAAAATATTTCTTTCACATCATTAAGTCATGCTTTGTATAAATTGTAGACTTATAAAATACAAGTAGAGAATGATTATTCTGACAAAACTACGAATGAAAATGTCTCATAGGGATAAAGTATAAAAGAAAGAAAATATAAAATTATGTAAAAATATCATGTCACTGTAATTAATCATTCGATACAAAAACAAAAAAAATAAAAATAATATTTAACTCAAAATTCATAACGTATTTTTTGTATTATTTGAAGCTCTCTCTTTAAAAAAATGGCAGTTTACAAAAGACTCAATTCGTAGAAGACGAAACTTTTAGGCTTCAGTTTCATTGGAGACGTAAAAAACTTGAATTTCCATTTCAAAACACGAATTCAGCATGATGAGTGACATCAGCCATGGCTTTCACAATAGCTAATCAAAATAGACAAAATTCACATTTCATATAAATTTTGCACACAGATATTTTAGGGAATCGACAATTTTGAGTAATAAAATATTGTTGTTACAAGCAAAATGAAATTAAAGTAATAAAATTGGAAAAAATCCTTTATTGTTCTTACACAAAGCAATTTCATGTGAAATATCCGTCAAGAATCCAATTTTAAAGTTGACATGTGGCATGAAGTCAAGCCCGTACAAAGAAAATACTTTAGTGAAGATTTTTCCAGATAGAATTTCCCCATTTAACGGATACAACATCAAATTCAAGTGCTTCAAGTCTGTATATAAAATAGAATAAAAACAAAATTACATTACAGCATAACCAAGATCAAAAAAAATTATTTCTATTGAAAATTAAAATAATATGAAATATTCATGTATTTTTATCAGTTGTCATGTTTATTGTTGACGCACCTGACATATCCAAAATTGAGGCATGAGTTTTGAATTTCCAAAAATCCGGAAAAAAATTCAACTTTCGAAATCTATTCACGTCTTCTTGATTCATCCCGACCATAACAGAATCCAAAGAGTTTACACTTTCTCCAACGTGAAGCTCCAAATTCAGACTTGAGAGATGAGAAAAGTACTGAAAAATTGATTGCAGAGCTGGTTTAATTTCAGAATCATTCATTGACAAAGTTACTTTTTTGACGTGAGGAAAAAGTTTAGCCAGGAGCTGGAAACATGCAGGTGAAATGTAGGCTGAAATCTTAAGATGATTTAGGGACTTAAAAGACAAGCAATATTCAGGTGTAAAAAAATGAGAGGGAAAGACTTTATTAAACTTGTCAACGGAATTAAGAGAAACAGCCAACTCTAAACTCCGAACATTTGGAAATGCATCATTTGGATTCAAATTATATGGAAAAAATGGAAATTTGGTTTCACTTCTTTCATAAAGAATGAGATTCTCCAAATTTTGAAATATGGGGAAATGTAGAGCTTTGAGCACATCTGTTGGTTCAATGGTTATCTGTTTCATGCTATTTTGACTTGAGTAAAGTAATTGTTGCAGACAGTTTGTGATTTTTGCCTTATTTTGAATTTTCAGAACATTGTCTAAAATGGGCAAATCTTCAAGTTGAACCTGATTTTCCAGCATTGACTCTAGATTCATAATATTCAATTGTTCAACTGTGAGCTTGGGGGTGAAATGATTGAGATGCTGGTAAAAGAAGGATTTAATTGTATTGACTTTTTGGAGCTCCTCAAGGTCCGGAATATATTGTAGAGGAAATCCATAGACACATGTCAAATTAGGGGAATTGAGGAGAATTTGTAGATCAGGGGGTAATGCAGCATCATTTAATCCATCGTTGTATCTGTTTCTAAAAATGTATATTTCCTTTAGACTTGAAATTCCTTCATTGGACGAAAATTTATCCGCCCAAATTATTCTCGGATTTTGATTTGGTTTGAAGGAAATTTGTTGAAGACAGGTAAGTTTTTCTCTCATTAAATCAAATTGCTCTTCATAGAAAGTGGAAATATTGAGAGAATCAAGTGACGGCTCCTCCCCCTTGTAACACAAAGACGTGATACAGTATCCGTATTTGTTGATGAGTTTTTTCATCAAGGGATCCGAAACTCCTCTATTCATTCCATCCAGGAAAATACTTTTGAATTTTGATTTGTCTAGTTCATTCTTGATTTGGACAAAGCTCAAAAATTGTGTGGACGTTCCTTCATGACTTGTTATTTTAACTGGAAAAATATTGTTGTCTGAGGATTCTTCATACTGTACTAATTTTATTGTAAAAACTTTTAGCTGCTTGCTGATGATTTCATTCCATAATGTACATACTTGCATGCAATTCTTAATTTCCATGATATTCAGATAGGCAAAAAGTGATTTTAAAACCTAGACCACCAAAGCATTTTAAAGGGAGGCGATACCAGACACAGCAGAAAAAATGTGCTCAAACCTCAAAAATAATTTTCTGGCCTACGAATAATTTTGTGGGTGATATAAAAGAAAATAAATTACTCGTCGTTTTAGAAAAAAACACGAAAAACGGAAAGTCACATGACATTTTATGCAATTCAAGATTTTTTTTAAAAAACATTCTGCTTTTGGCCATAAAAATTTCTATTTCTACTTCATAAAAGAATAAAAAGAAAATCTATAGACTAAAACCGATTTGGAAAAACTCGTAAAATTCTGAATTTAAGTCACATGGCTCTTATTGCTTCTGTGTAATTTTTTACTTTAGAAAAAAATGTTTCCAGGATAAATTTCAAAATAAAATGAAAAAACGCTAAATAAGTGACGGACATTACAATGACAAATTGCTACTCCTAAAATTTTGATCTTGATTGTAAAATAAATTATACAATAAAAGCTGAATTTGTTTGACCACAGTTTGAGCCGTATAATAAATACTGTATTGCATTTGCATGAGCCTTCAAACTTTTAAATCTTAATCTTGGCATCATTAAATTGAAAATGAAATGAAATGAAGGACTCTAGCTTTTAAATGAAACTTAAAACTTAATATTAAAGTTCTGCCTCCGCTCAATACTTCCACGCCACTCACTTTTTTACAGAGCAAAACATAACAAATAAATATTATACTTCATAGCTGAATCAAGTCGTTTTTTTCACAATAATAATGATAATATGTTTTATATAGAATGGAATGTAAAATAGATTTGTCATAAAAGTACAAAGTACAAAAAAATAACTAAAAAGATAATGCTCTGAAAACAAGGAAAATATCCAAATAAATCATTGCTATAAATAAAAATACTTGCAAGATTTTGACGCCGTTTGCTTAATTTATAGAAATAGAATGGAAGGCAAATACAACTACAAGTCAAGAGATACACGTTACACGTCATATATGGAAACAAAAACTGAAACGATTGGAAACTCAGAATTTTACATTAGAGTCAAATTTATAATATTATATATGCACAGACTGTAGTCAAACACCAGTTGCTAAGCAACAACACAAGTAAAAAGTAAAGCAAGAGACAAGCTAAAGTATTAAGGATATGCAGTTATTTTTTATTCGCTATTTAAACTACTTTGTTAGTTTTGATTCATAACTACAGGATTAATAATAATAATAATAATAGTATCAATCATCATCATACTTTTTACAGATATAAAATATGTTAATATAATATAGTTTAAATAGCAAGATTGTTTTGCATAAAAAGTCAAAACAGATTTCTCACAACATATGTTTTGAGAGCGTTTGAGTCTTCACTTGTCACATCTTCACTTTCACCCTCGTTCTAAAAAGAAAACAAACAAAATGAAAACAAAATTAATTCCAGTTTCTAGGCATAAAAGCATCAATGATTCAAATAAGTAGCAATAACGAATATTGAGTATTAAATGGTGTTGGCTCTTCTCGCTCCAGCATCTATAATAATAATTATTAGTAATATTTATTACACATGGGCAGCAGCCCAAACAAATCTCATTTTTTGTAGAGAGAAAATAATCCAAGCGACTCCAAATAAAAGTTGAGCATTGTTAATTTAAAATTCCTAGGATATCGACAGTATTGAGTCAAAACTGAACACACCAATAAAATCAAATGATGATGATAATAATTATTATTGCAATGAATATTGACAATTGACAACAAGTCTACCACAGTTCATTCCAGCTTACAGATTCACCTAATTTTCCGAAGAAATAAATACTCTACTTTAAATAAAAAAAAGTTTTTAAAGGACGTCATGCACAATCTATTTATCTTCTTTTTTCATATTTTTTTGGCCTGCAAACTACTGATGACAACGAAAGTAACTCGAGAAAATGTTACGAAAATAGAGAGAGCATATTATGGCATAATAATAGAATACAGGACTGGATATTTAATAATAATTATAATTCCATATTATGATTTATACATGATTCGTGTCTATGGTAACCATAATTATTCATAAAATTAAAAACAACTCACAGATGATTCTGCTTCTTTTGTTGGAGGTTGTCCAGAATTATCCATTGAAGAATCAAGATCCATGGGATCAGCACTAGCTCGACCCGCACTCACACTCTGTGAAATGGACAACAACAAAAACTGATACAATTATGATTCCAACTTTAGAAATCAAATCTATTATGCAAGTTCTATTTCACAATCACGATAAAAAATAAAATGCACTTGAACCGTAATAATCATGATTATTATTGTTGGGAATTATACAAACTCACATCTGAAATCAAGCCCGAGCTGGACAATACAATTGGGCTCTTATCCAAGTCATCAGCAACACTAGCTCCTTGTCCAGATATCTACATTAAAGTAATTAAAACAAAAAACAAATAACAAACTGTAAACTAGAGAAATTTCAAATTGTCCACAACCAATCCACCAACCACTCAACCCATGCTCACGTGAGTTCACAGTTAAAAAGTATATTATACCGCATTTATACATCACAGAACCTATTATGCTCATAAAACTAATAATTTTTATGCACAACTTTTTTTCACGGTGAATTTAATTATGAATAATAAATTATTTACAAATGATCCTGGCTCTTCTTGTTTATAAGAATCGACCATCTCCATGAAATTTCCAAGATCCGACTCGCTACTCATACCCCTGACTATTTCATTTAGACCCGTGCCCTGCAAAATTCACAACAGAAATTGATGCGATTAGCATAATTGTAATCAACTTTAATTCCGAATCAAAACTACTATAAAAATTACCATGCAATATCACGATGCAAAATAACAAAATAAATGCACTTGAACGATAATAATAATTATTATTATTGTTGTGAATTTTACACACTCACATCTGGAACCAAATTTGACCTGGAGAAACTTTTAGAACCTGAAGCCACGCCATCAGCAAGATAAGTTTCCTCTGCAGAATTCTAAAACAAATTAACAAAATACCACAATTAAATTCCAATAGAACTAGAAACTATATTATTACATAATACTATAACATACAACATATTATGCTCATCATAATAATAGTATTTTACACAGAAATTGTTTTCACGGTAATTTGAATGTCAAATAAAAAAATAAATGACTCACAGGTGCTCTCACCTTTCCAATTTCGAGTGGCTCGATATAATTATACGAATTCGTTTTATCAACCAGACTCTCCTTCACTTTATTTGTGCTCAGTCCTTTCTAAATTCACAATAAGACAAATTCATGGGATTAGTTCATTTACAATCAGTTTTAATACCAAAATAAAATGACAATGAAATATCACACTAGAGAATCAAGATAAAAAATGACAGGTAAAAATGACCATGACTTATAATAATAATTATTATTGAAGGCAATTTGTATACTTACAACAAAATTTGAGTTTGAGCTGGAAAATGTTTGGAGATCTGAATTTCCTCCACTATCAAAATAACATGACGTTTCTCCAGAATCCTAAAACAAAAAAAATAATCACAATTATATTTCGAGTAAACTAGAAACTAGAAAGAGTTTTTAGTTTACACACACACACACAAATTCCATTCTCAAAATTGGAAATCTTTTGCACTTAAAAAATACTGACCATGTTTTCAATTAGAATAAAACTTTTGTATTGTTGTAGACTTGATCTATAGATTATAGTTAATTAAGTATTTAGCGATTTAAAATATTTCTTACTTCAGATCGAGATTTTAGACCAGAATTACTCTCTTGACAATTCAATTCATCCTCAGATTCAGCTTTTACTTCCTTCTCCTTTTCCTGTTAAAAAGAGTCAATCCAACAAAACAAGACTTGATTAAACTTTAAAATGAAACAAACTGTAGTTTAAAAATATTTCAAATCTATTTTGCATTCACATTCTTAATGCACAAAATCATGTGTAATTGGAAATTATGTAGCGTTTTGTTGCATTGGCACTTGAGGAATTCCAACATTTTAATTGAGATAAGGACAAAACAATATTACTAAATATTTGACGAATGCTCAATTGGATTATATTTTACCAGCTTAATACTTAATTAAAATGATGATGTACTTACCTTTTTGAATTCTTGTTGATTGTTCTGCATCATGTCGAATTTCCATTAACTACAAGAGTTTTAGGCGTATATTTTAAAGTCCACAACTTTATTCACAAAATACTCTATTTAACTAATTATGATTTATTATAATTTTAACTAGGCTTTAGATAAAAACTACGTGAATGCAGATTCAAAATATTACGTCGTATTAAAAACTAACAATAAAACTCTAAATGTGGCCTTTCACTTTAAAAGAGAGCAAGTACACGGCATCCACTCTCACACAACTTGACAATTTTGTGTATGTATTTACATGGAAATTGAGAGGGCAAAATGTGGTGAAGATATGCGACACGGATTGTTCCAATTTTCTTCAGTTGTCCATTTTCATATAAAACCCCACATTCAAAACCCAAAATTTCAAGAAAATCTAGAAAATTCTATTTATTATGTACATAATGTAAAACTATACTTAAGTTCTTTCTACACAATACTTTCTCATGCAATCTAGATGTGTAAAGAACTTTCTACAATGTTCTAGAATAGCAATAATGATAATAATGTTAAAGATACAAGCTGTTCATATTCCAAGTGAAAACATTGTCATTTCTCTCCAAAACTTTCTCTGGTCAAGTTTGTGAAATTAATTACAGTTAAAAAATGGCAGACATATGCTCAATCTGTCGTGATGATTTAAATCAAGGGGATTTAGCAGTGTTTGATTGTGTTCACATACACCATAATTTGTGTATTAATCGGTGGTTATCTCGAAGAGGTATTATAAAATAAAAATTATGTGCAAAGATTAACATTTTAAAAAAACATTTGAAAATTACTCCAGACCTTTAGGAATATTTTTTATTCTGCCTGATATAAAATTGAAAAACCCAAATATAAATAGAAATAGAAGTAGAAAAAATTCAGGCGGCGCCCAATTTGTACAGTATTATATTTCATAATTTTATCCTCTTCATGAATTTAGCAGTCAAGTAAAAGCTCAACATTTAGGTTCAATTTTTTACAATAATTGGGATATTTTATATAAAATTTTACGCTCTTTCAAATTTTCAATATAAGTAGTTATGGATAAAAAATAGGAAAATGGATAACGACGTCTTTTTTTTTCTCCCGAGACAATCATTAACAATTTTGGAACTTGTGTCTTTCTCTTTGATATCCGGACAGTTAGGGCCCGTTGGTCATGCCCTCTTTGCCGTGTGAAAATACGTGAGATCCAAGTGATCAAAAATCCGGACAATGGAATTCCAGATTCACTTTCATCAGAATCATCTGGACCAGTCAGTTTTGTGAATGAAACCGAGACAAATTCGCAGCCTAGTTCATCTCAAGGTTCCAGCCATGGTCCAGAAATAGAGGTTATTGATATTTCGAGTGATTCTGAAGATTCGGATGCATTCCAAATTCCACCAACTCTTCCAAATTCACCAGCATCCTTAAACAATGAGATTGGATTCAATTCTGAAAGTAATCCTCAATACTTTGAGATTCAGATTCGTCCTCTGGGCCCGTCTTCTCATTCAGTTCCAGAAATCACCGGCATCATAATCGGAGAACCACCTGGTGGAACCTCAAATGAGTACATCATCCTTCAGCCTGCGGAAAATCCGGAACCAAATCCAACTGCTAGTTCTTCTGGAGAAGGGTCAAGTCGAGAATTGAGTGATTCCTCTTTTTCAACTCCAGGAAATGTGGCCACACAAATCCCTATGGAGACTCAAAGTAATTCTGCAGCACGTTCAGCGGATGGTGGAGGAATTTCTGGAAATTTATTTGTGTGCTCAGTTTGTCAAGCTCCATTTCGTTTGAGAAACTCCTTGTATCGTCACATGTCACGTCATCATCAGCGACGTCCATTTACATGCAGATTTCCTTCATGCGGACAATCTTTCTCAAATCGGTCGTCATTGGATATCCACATGGAGGAGCATTTTGATGAGATGTTTACTTCCAGCCAAAGCTCAAAGTAAAAGAAGAAAATATGATGCTCAAATATGAATACAAAGCTATTTTAATGTTTTTGTATGAAATATTTTAAAAATGATGATGAATTATTGCTTATAAATTGACAATTTTCTCCTTTTTTGACAAAACATGAATTTTTATTTAAAAAAATATTTCCATGATTAAAAAAGTTGTAAAACATGATTTTCTCGTTATGCCGTTTTAAACTTTATGTTTTATCTTTCCAAACTGTAGTTTAGTATTATGAAGAATGCTCTGGCTATCAATGTGACAAAATGTAAATATGATATGCAATGCTCAAAAAATGGTTGGAAAAAATTTGTTTTAAAATTTTCTGACGCCATTTTCATCCATCAAAATGTGTATGAAATAACGAAAAAATGACTTTTGAGCATGAAAAAACATGTTTTTGTTTAATGTTTATTTATTTGTATTTTTTTAAATCATAGGAAATGGATTAGAATTAAATTCAATGATAATGTAATTTTATTTCACTTTTCAATCCAACGGTGTAGTCTTATTTCTTGAATTTCGTAGTTTTATCATTTAATTGACTGCTGCTTTAATTTCAACGTAAAATTATGCGAATGCAAAAAAGCAAAGGAAACAAAAATATATTTTGCTTATTTTTTTCATTTTAAACTATGAGTCATTTTATTTCTTACAAAATCACCAGTTGTGTTTCAAATAAAATAAAATTGTAGTTCATAAATTTTATAGGAAAACAGTTAGCAGTTAAATTTTTAAAAAGTTAAGTTTGCAGCAAACATCTAAAATACGTAAGAAATAAAGTTAGAAACCGGGAATGGGCCGCTGGAAGGCAAAAGTTGGCAATTAGAAACTTTTTGTAAAATCCATGTACAAATATGACAAACCAGATTTGATCGAGGAAAAGGTAATGATAAAAACCAAACATTTTCACCATCCTGGAATTTTGGAAATTGAAATTCGCAATTTTAATAATCGTTTTCTTCGAAAATTTAGGTTTTGCATAAAGAATAGAGTAAAATATCCGCTTGTTCTTGCCCAAAAAATGACAAAAACTTTTCATAAATGTCATGAGCTTGAAAATTACATTGAAAAGCGTGCAAGCGTACACGTTTTCTTCATTGTGACCACTTCTTATGTTTGTAAAGAATTTCATTACGCAGGGACAAGATTTCTCATCAGAATGAACTAATAAAAATATTCTGTCTTTTTAATTTGTTATTTACTTTAAGTTGGCTGCTCAGTCCTTCTCTTTTTGTAAAATATTTGTCAACCATGGCAACTAAGCCCTTGAACGATTTTTTTATTCAAAAGTTTGAGACTAAAAACAGTGGACAAAACGTTTTTCAAACGTTTGAGTAGACAACATTGAACAACAACGTTTTTAAAACGTTTCAGTAGGCTACAGCGGACAAAAACGTTTTTTAAACTATCGAGATGGCAACAGTGGACGAAAACGTTTTGTAAACGTTTAAGATGATAACAGGGGACAAAAACGTCACTTAAACGTTTGAGTTGGCAACAGCGGACAAAGTGGACAAAAACGCGGACAAAGTGGACAAAAACTCGGACAAGTGGACAAAAAAGCGGACAAGTGGACAAAAACGCGGACAAGTGGACAAAAATGCGGACAAGTGGACAAAGTGGACAAAAATGCGGACAAGTGGACAAAGTGGACAAAAATGCGGACAATTGGACAAAAACGCGGACAAGTGGACAAAAAAGCGGACAGATAGACAAAAAAGCGGACAGATGGACAAAGTGGACAAAAATGCGGACAATTGGACAAAAACGCGGACAAGTGGACAAAAAAGCGGACAGATAGACAAAGTGGACAAAAATGCGGACCATTGGACAAAGTGGACAAAAACGCGGACAAGTGGACAAAAAAGCCGACAGATGGACAAAGTGGACAAAAATGCGGACAATTGGACAAAAACGCGGACACGCGGAAAAGGTGACAATGCGGACGAAGGATATGACATCATATTGGAAAATTTGGATAAATGTTATGACGTTATTTTTGCCCGAAACGTTTTAAAAACGTTTTGATTATTTATTACGTCGTATTTATTGTCCAAACGTTTTAAAAACGTTTTGATTGTGTATTGCGTCGTACTTTGTTCTAGAAGCGTGTATGAAACGTTTTGCTTGTTCCTGATTGGCTGTTTTGTCTTTTCTTGTTTGTCTATTATACGTCTGAAAAACGTTTTTGTGTGTAATTGCGTCGCAGCTTGCGGTTAAAACGTTTTGAAAACGTTTTTTATTTCGTCGTTTTGATTTGTTTCGATGAAGCTAGCTAATGATTGGCTATTGGCTGTGCATTTGCTCCGCCTTTCATCTAGAAAACGTTTAAAAAACGTTTGAAACTGCCTCGAAGCTTCTAGAAGTGTTCCGTTTCAGGGACTATATAAGGAGAAAATTTTACATTTTGCTTCAGTTGTAGACTTGATTTTGTGGAGTAGTGTTTCGGCTTCACGGTGTGTTTTATTTGTGTGTAGTAAAAATCAAACAGGAACTATGTTGCAAAATCCAAATCAGGACAAAAGTGAATAAAATGGGCATTTGGGACAAATCGGTCATAAGTGAGCAATTCGGACAAAAGTGAATAAATGGACATTTGTGGACAAAAGTAAATAAAGTGGACAAAATGGAATAAAGTTTACATAAGTGAATAAAGTGGACAAAAGTAGACGAAAGGCAATAAAGTGGACCATAATTTAAAAAAGTGGACGATAATTGAAAAAAAGTGGACGATAATTGAAAAAAAATGGACCATAATTGAAAAAAGTGGACCATAGTTGAAAAAAAAGAGACAATAATTGACAAAGTGGACCATTTTTGAACAAAGTGGACAATAATTGAAACAAGTGGACTTTATACGGATAAAAAAAGTGCAATATCCGAAAAACTGGACTTCAACCGACAAAAATGTACACGTTTTAACAAAAGTGAACAACAACGTCAAAAAAGGTAAAAGCAATCGAAACAGATCCTGCTGAAATACAGCAATAAAAAATTGACCTATTGACATGTATTGATTGGTAAAAAATGTCAATATTTACAGTATTGACCATTGACCCCATATAGAAGAAGCCCGCCGCCGCATGACACATTGATGTTGTTGTTGTTGTTGAGATTTACTCGTACTCATTACAATTTCAAGCAATAGTACGAGTAATAAAATATTCAAACATACAAAATACAAAGAAAAAATACAAATTGAGTTC
>JAQGBI010000668.1:0-13720 GCA_034698325.1 Sminthurinus elegans | reverse complement strand
TGAGACAAGGTCCACACATCCAGCACTAGAGGCTTCCAGATCCATATTTTGATGCATACACATAAATATGTATAGAAATGATGCATATAATTTAACTTTGACTAGAAGAGTGCACATGTTTTGCGTTTCGAGTTTTGAGCAAAGGGTAAGAGCACGCACTGAAAGTTTAGGCTTTCCAGTTTTGAGTTTGAGTTTTGAGCTTGAAAGCAAGGAGAAAGTATGTGTATAATATTAAATATAATGTGTGTAGTACAGGATAAAGGAGTATCCGAGGATCTAACGTTAGTAAGTACATCAAGTGAGGAGTCTGTGTGTGTGTGTGTGTGTGTTTGCCTCACCGACTCCACTAACTAAGCCAAACCAAGCCCAGTCAAGCCATCGCAGCCACATCAAAAGTAACCAACAGCCAAACCTCACTTCATTTCATCAAGTAAATAATAACAGTAGTATACATAGTAATACGGAGGACGGAATACTGATAATACTGCAAACTGCACACTGTACAGTGTACACAGAATAAATTTTATAGGTTCAACAATAAAACTCTACTCGACAAGCTCTCTAGTCTCTACTCTACAAACTCTACACTCTAAGTCTACCTCTGCTCACGTGTGTACAAAGTACAAACACAAAGAGTAAAATATCTACATTCTACACACACGTATAAATGTGAATGTAGATGATTTTTCTGTATTTTACACCTTTTCAATATCTAGTTCTACCTGCTCACTACTTCCTCTCGAGTTAATACAATAAAACTGGTAACTAGAAACAAAATTAAATTACATATATCTAACATATATACTCTATATTCTACATTCGCGTGACCTCCTCCACCTCATAGTTCAATCATTGTATAGATGGAAAAATCAAACAAAGAAACATAATTATTATTACGAACTAGTTAGCTAGTTACTTTGTTTGTTTGTTTGCTTGCTTGTTTATTAACTATGAATATTTACAATCTACATTTTATCAACTGTCCGCTCTTTCCCCGCAACTGTTCATTAGCTATGCATTTGAAATTTTGTGTTTCATCCTTGCAAAATTTGTTACTTTTCTTCTCTCATCTGATTCTACATCTTGTATTTTCTCTACAGTAGACAAAATCTGCATTCATTATTGGTTTTTGGCTTTCGATGGAAATAATATCAATATTGATAATAATAATGATGACTGCACTTACATTAAATTATAACGCAGAATTAAGCTTGAAAACTGAAAATAAATAAATACACAGTCCTAAAGACCAAAAGTATTATGTATACATAATATTTGACGTGTGGCAAAAGCACTTCCGGCGCCTGTCTATCTCATTTTCTACAACAGGATCACAAGTAAAAGGGGTACATAAAGTGAAAATCCTCATGTACATTTTGTACACTGTACACATGTGAGCTTGTAAATTGTACATATATTTGTATGTAGAATGTGCAGGTGCTGATTCTGATCTTGATCTTGATCTGAAACTGGAACTGGAGTTGGAATCAGAGTTGGATGGAGCTGGAGCCGGAGATGGAAAATGAGGAGAGACAGGAGAAGGCACTTGATCGTGATAAAAGATAAAAGCACCATCAATATCGCTTCACCTCATGTATAATTTTGTGTCAGAATCTCTCATGTTGTGCACTCTGTACTCTCTACTCTGTGTTTGTCTCATATAATGTATAATAATATATGCGTGTCATATCTAATACCCCAGACGTGCATCATCTCCAGTACCATACCAATAGTATAAAGTAGCTATGTAACTTTTGTGCATAATGTAATATATTCACTATTCTATCCGAGATCCGACAAGCTCAAAGCTCAAAGCTCACCGTTCCCTTTCATATATACATGTGCGTATTTGTACATATGAAAGGAAGGATAGAGGATGGAGTAAAGTGGAAAAGAAGGTACTCGGTGGCATTTTACACTTTCCCCAAAACTCACGTGAAAGCATAATACGAATACATGCATATACTTTGCATGCACACTAAAAACTGCAACGTTGGCCAAACCTGAAATCACGTTATTTTTTACGTGATTTCAGGTTATGGAGCACGTAAAAGTGCACCTACGTGATATCACGTAAAGTTTACGCGGAAAAGTTTAAAATAACCTGCTGCAACGTAAAATTTACGTTGAAACACGTAAAAATAACGTGATTTTTTAACCATTTCGTAAAAACGTAAAACCGACCTTCCAGTTTTTAGTGTGTGTGGAGCCCTATACACATGTAATGTGTACTTTTAGATATATTTATACCTTGTACCACTCGGAGAGTGTGCTTGTGAATAGCTGAATTCTCGAGGAAAACCTATGAGATTGTGAATTGTGAACTTTGAATCTCAAATCCAATATCATCATCGTCACTGAAAACTCTCAGCTCAACTCAGCTCAGCTCGGCTCCGCTCAGTTCAACCAAACCCAACTCAAGTAGCAGGTAGATTTGTACACACGTGAACCAGGAACCAGAGACGAGGAAAGTGCGAAGCATTCAACTACAAAGGGCGTATAATATTTACCATCCATTTTTATACTTACTAGCATTTTTTTTAAAACATCTTTTCACATGTATTTACTATTTACTTGAGAGTTACGAGTGTTTGGAATTGAACTATAAAATAAATATACCTAATAATAATAAGAAGAAGAAGAATGATAAACAAGTAGTCTATCATCTTTTTTCATTCAAAGCTCTTAAATCCTCTTCTACCCTACACTCTTTTAAATGCATACAAAAGAGTAAATCTCCGTTTGTTCAAAGGTTCATTGAAGAAGAAAAGAAAACAAATAACAAATAATACAAAAGAGTGGATACTAATTATCGATCTGTGTTGTTGTTTTTGTTCTTGTTGTTGTTGAATTGTACATTCACTGATGACTTTTGACTGATCATCGGGTATTTCACTCTCAACTCACTCAACACTCGACACCTTTTAAGCTTCAAGTCCTACTTGAATCGATTAGGATAGAGGATAGGAATTTGAACAAGAACCAAGAATCAAGAACAATGGAGAATCGACAGACCCCACACTCCTAACGTCGAACATATTTCCACTATAGCTAATACTAAAGCTAAAACACAACACAGAGTAGAGAATGAGCTACGAGAAAGAACAACTTGTCTTTGATCTGGTTTTTGGAGTCTTGACTCTTGAATCTTGAGCTGGTTACAATCTACAATCTATAGACTATAGACAGCTCAAAGCTCAAAGTACTTTGTTTGTTTTGTTTCAGTACTTCCATTTCTCTAGCATGCATTGTGCAGTTTATTTTACATACTTTTTACTACACATATTTGCAAATCGTGCAGGTAGCAGGTAGGTATCTATTGACTGATATATTTGATATTTGTCTAAATGTACAGATATATCATATGCCTCATGTATCCATGCATCTTGCACCTTCAACTTGATTTAGAATTCATTTCTTTCCAGCCATTACTTTATAACCGTCACTGCCATTTTCCGAGAGTGTAAAGAGAAGATGGATGTGAGAGAGGTAGATGAAGAAGAATCAATGATTTCCATTAAGCCTTTTCTTGATAAGTGGTGAGATGGATGAGAGAATTCTCATCTATTTGTTTGTACATACTTTTATACTTTCTCTATTCACGACTGTTATACTTTATACTAAACTTCTTCAGTATATCCTACGTACTGGATAGTAAAAAATATATGCAGTATACATACAGACTACACACAAGATGCATCCATTTATAATCTAGAATGTAGAATCTAGAAACTATAGAATCCATAATCCATAATCTATGTACATGTGTACCATTGAATTTCCATCCAGAGGAAAAGATTGTTCAATTATGAACGAGGACGAGAAAAGGAGAAACTAGAAGACTAGAAGGAAAACAAGAGGGATGAAGAAGAATATAAAGGAACAAGTAAGCGCGCCCATCAAATGATGGGCCAAAACTCCCTACATCAATAAATTCCGATCCGATGGCAGTGAGATTGAGTAGGCTAAATCAAGAAGTTAGAAATGTGAAACGTGTAGAAAACATGGCCGATAGAGAATAGAAAAGAGGCCGGGATAGGGTTAAAAATTCCATTTATTATTTATGCATATTTACATAAATACAATATTTTATCTATAAGCTGTATAAAATTTGCATCATTATTACTCTTATTATTATTGTTATAATTATTATCATCATTATTATAATCTTTTGAATAAAATTGAACTGTGGAAAATATGCATACGTATAATTTTTCTCTTGTTTTGTTTGCACATACATACAAAATACAACATAAAGTGTGTACATTGTATATGCCTTTAAGGGCGAAGAAAAGGAGAAAGTAAATCCTTCTTTAGGAAATCTGAGCATAACCTGTAATACCAAATAATTCCCAATAGGACTTTTGGAATTCTTCCTTAGTTGCCAAATGCCGAACATGTATCTATATTCTATAGGTACTTTGATTCTACACTCTGTACGCCGTCCCAGTCAATATAGATTACGTATACCACTACTTGTGTATGAGGCACAAGGGAAGAAAAAGCTACATCTACTATCTAGCTAATACCTACAACCTGACAATTCCGAGAACTCTTCTATAGTCTAAGTTTTTTCGATCCGTATACATACACAAAATACATATACACACTTTCTAGGAGAAAGATTTGATCTAAACTTTTATTTAAAAAGTTGTATGAAAACTTATCCTAATATAATCCAAGTTGCTCTTCCTACATCTAACATCCAGCAGGAACTCCAAATACTCAAAAGTCCCACTAATCTACATGTATTACTGTACATAACATTTTTGTATATTATATATTATGTATACGTAGAATACACTGTAATTTTTGAGTTAAAGAGTTCAGGGGGGATTCCCTCGTCTTTTTCTCAATTTATTCAGATTTTTGGTAGTGATAATGATGATGAAGATGATGACGACGAGGAAGGATGAAGGTGCGGTCAAAGGTCAGGATTAAAATTGGAGCTTAACCTTTCCATGTGAACCATTATGGGACTAATTATTCCATTAGTATTCTCGTGTAAAATTTTAACTAAAATGTACTTTTTTCAAGGTACAAGGTTGAAGGATGTGATAATAATAAATCTATAGTACAAAATACAGAGTATGTTCCTTGGCTAATAAGTAATATAAAATATAATGTAGTATATAATTCAATCAGATTGAAAATATTTCAGGTTTTTACCTTTTGAACTTCCACGGAATGCTACTTCCGTAATTAAATTATCATTCTTTGTGGTTTTATGTTTTATGTAATGCGCTGTGCGAATGTACATATACAACAAATATTGCATAACGCATAAGGAGAAAAAAGCTCATGAGCATTACTTGAACGGTGAACAACATGAATCATGGCGTCTTCTTCCAATGGGATATTTGAGAGAGAAAATCAGCCATGTACGTATACAGTAAGGAATTTGATTGAACTATTTTATAATAAATATCACATACACCAGAGTCAAATACAAAACAAATAGCAAATATCCATTCAATATTGTCTGCCTTTTCTTTTAATTTTGAATTTATAAGCTTTCTTCTAATTTTGCATCTACTGTCTTCATATTTTACAGAGCTATCCAGCCACAGCCAACATCCACTAGTCAATATTCGATAAGACAGACAGTATGAGCAGTAGATAGTAGATAGTCACAAATTAATTGAATGTTGAAGAAAAGAGTTCATTTTCATATACTGTATTTTAAAAAGGCTTCATGATGTGTGGCACACAGGATTTCTTGTTTTATACATACTCATTATTACTTTTATTATTATCAACATTATTATCATCAACCCTGTGTATTTATATATAGATGTATCTGTGAGCATATAATATCCTTGGAAAATGGTTAATTACATTTTAAATGCCTTTCCAAGAACTAAATTATTACATCCATAGTTCAATTACGGAAGAATGAAAGTATAGACTTTACAAGTTGTGCAAGTAGTAGTGAAAATCGAAATCAGAATCAGGATCGAGATCGACATTATAATATAAAATACATACAAAGAGCACAGTCATTAGTTTTTATTGACATAAACTTGCTTTTATTACTTATATTTTATATCATTCCTATTTCCTATTACTTTTTGTTCTTGGTATATTGGTATAATTAATACCTATACCTATATACTTATAGTTACAAAAATGTAAGTAGTATAATATAATATTTAGATATGAATCTTTTATACTGGGACAATCAAAATGAGTGAGAAACAAATTTAAGTAGAAACTATAGACTTATAGACGCTCGTATATACCATTATAATATTTCATATTATATGTACTACGATAATATTAAAAGACACAAAGTATGCATAATATGTATATGAACGGCCCGTGAAAGCTCCACACGTATTCGTATACATAAGTATATAGGTATGAGCATCAAAATAAACGGGATGAAAGTTTCCGAGACTTTGGAATTCGTCCATCTCTGTTTTTTAAACTTTTCTCTTCCATTTAATTTCAGAATTTGACATGCCTACAGTCTACCGTCTAGATCCAAGAGTTTACAGTTGGACATGGTGCATAGAATTCAAAAATTTCAGAGTTTCAGATTTACTTTAAATTGTCAGTCTGAATTCTACAGTCTATAATATAGAATATAGAATGAAGAGTAGATCTAGTGAAATACTCGTATTTTCCCCCCGTTGTATACATGTGTAATAATAATACACACCCTTTTCCATTTTCATCTTGTATCTGACTTTAAACAGTTTTTACACTGTACACTGAACACTGAAATTTGTATATTGTGCACTGTACATGAATACGGATTGAGGATTGACAAAGTTCTGAAAAAATTATACGGTTGTGAAGCAATTCAAATTGAAATGGAACGTCTGCCACTACCAGAATCAGAATCAGAACCAGAACTAAACCCAAAACAAGTAGTTTTATATTATGTACTTTTATGTATAAGTATTGACGGAAGTCGGAAGTACAGTACAGCACAGTGTATCTACAACTAATACTGGAATTCAATCCAAAATGAAGAAAAACGAGAGCAAACATGTACAATGTACAGGGGAAAAAAGTTTTTCCCAATGTACATATATTGTATATTTTGTGATACAAACATGTTTGGAAAGCATGGAAAACACGCAAACATGTACCCTTTTTTTACTCTTAGAATTTTTAACCTACGCATGTCACACTGTATGCTGCATTCTCCATTCTCCATGCTACACATATGACACATGTATTCCAATTTCACAAAAGGACAAAAAAAAACCAGCAACTCGGGGAAGACATACTTTCTCCTTTCTTACACTTGAAAAAATCCACCACAACTTTTAAAACTTTAACCTTTGTACAAGAAGAAGAAGATTCTTGAGATTTGATAAGAGAAAAGGACCATTTTGGTTTGTTGCTGGGTGGTGAAAAGTGAACATGTATTTGCATCCTGTAGCATGTAGTATGTATAGTGCAAACGACAGGTACACTGTACATTGTACATTCATCCAGTCAATGTAAATGATGAAACTCAAAGAGAGGTATTTACATCCAATTTACAATGTACTCCTTCTATTTCCCATGTATGAACAGTAGGTATATCAGTGGGTTCAACTTTGGATTTCTACTAGTAATTTGGATTGAATCAAAGTTTAAAAAACTCGGAGCAAATGTCATTCACTCATTCATTCATTCATTCATTTAGAGAGAAAAAGAAGAAAAAATGCACCGTCTACAAATCCAACTAATTTTCCAGTTCCCAGTTTCCAGGTTTCGTTTCTTTTTCTACACATTGTACATTTTGTACGTACATACACTGTATATCTATAGTCTACAGTCTGTATGCTACATGCACATTATGAGGAGGAAGTGGGAGGTGAAATGTAAGCTAAAATTGACATTCAGCCATCAGTGCTCTCCGCTCCATACTCCATACTCCATATCATCATCTCTGTTTCTGCTGATCTAAGTAGTAAAACTGGAGGAACAATGACTGCTCATTAAATTCCTAGAGAATCTTCCTTTCTCCCTCGCTCATCATCATTTATATGACTATTATTACCGCTACCATCTACTACTACTATCGTCCAACGTCTACCGTCGTCACAGTTACAGCCACAGTTACAGACACAGTCCAAATGAAAGAGGACACACATTCTCTAAAAAAAAAGTGGTAGAAGAGTAAAAGTATAATGTGGTGTGTGGTAGTTGAGTATGTCATTTTATTTCCTCTTCAACTATGTAGAAATTTTTATGTCCTACATGTAAATACACATATCATGGCTCATGGGTGGAGAATGGAGTAAGAGGTATGAGTAATAAGTAGCCGTATACTATATACGGACGCATGAGCCATATATTATACTTTGTACTTTAGTACATTGTAACATGGTCCTTGATGCTCTTCTCCTCTTTCCTCTTTATTTATTTATGAATACAGACAGCTGTAATAAATGTACATGAGTGTAAGTACTCTTTCTTGTGTTTTAATAAAGAGGACTTAATTACTTGGCCTCATCAAGCTATAAAAAGGATGCAATTGTGCGTAATGCGGTAATGTAAAAAATAAGAGAAAGGGAAAGAATAAGAGTGAAAGAGTAAAGGAGTAAAGGAGTAAAAGTAATACACTGACAAAAGAAAATAAGAAATACGAGAACTCTCTACAATATACACTACACACCATCTTGGATCCTGGATTATTACAAGAACTACGTGAATGTATAAGAGATATATAAAGGGAGAGATCTGTCCGGAGAATGGGAACGCGACGCAGCTCCTCGTCCTCGTCCTTCTCCTTGTTGTTGCCGTCGTCGTTGTCGTCGTCCATAATAAACATACATATATGTATCATACTTTTCCTGGTAGGGAAAATGACAAGAGCAAGAACAAAAGCAGGACGACGACTATGACTATGACGACGATTTCGAACAAAAACAAAAGTACTCGGAAAATGGAGAGGAAAAACCGCATGAGCAACTATAAACAGTGGTGATTTTGAAAGCAAAGAATGTAGCGCAGCACATACACTCAGACACAACCGCCGGCTGCACAAAAAGTATAAACTACCACACTACTACAGTAGACTAGCAGTCAGCCAGACGTTCCAGTTTTGGGAAAGTACAAAAAAGGTTCAACTTGAGCAAGAGAACAAGAAAGAAAGAGATAGAATTTCCTCATAATAAAAATAAGAGGAAGCCAAGTAAAAAAGAACAAGAATGTCGTCTTTTCCATGGTCGTGGATAGTGGATACATAGGATGGTCGAGTAGGATAAGATGGAAACGAACGGTCACACACAAAATATCCTTACGTTGTCTCGTTAGTCTAACCCTTTTTCTGTAATCCTCCTTCCCGTTTCCACGTATTTCTATGTATATTGTATATGTAATGTAATCAAGGAGCAGCCTCGCTTTCTTTTTTACTTTCTCCAATTACTTTCTCCTTTCTTTCTACTTTATACACAATACATAATACGTAACATATCATATTATACTATATACCTATGGATACATAATACATAGATATTCTGATCACCGTTTTCCTTCCATATTTTCTCCTTTTCTCAGTTGCTCATGCAAGGATTAAAATTGTTCATGATAAAAATAATAACAATAAATTTGGAGACTCTACTCTCTCAACTCAACTCAACTCTGCTCTCAACTCAACTCCACTCGAAACCCTTAACCAGCTTGAAGAAAATGTGGAAGGCTTGTTGGCCATTTATTTTTTCCAGCATGCCTACACTACGTTACATTACATTCATGATGTCCAGCCCAAAAAACAACAGACCATGCACTTTTTATCCACTGACTCCCTTTCTCTCTTTGTCTACTTGTGGTAAAACGGAAGTGTCTAGAAACAATTGCGGAAATCACCGCTTTTCCCTCTATTTACTTTTCTCTTGCAACTAGACATATCTACACTCTATAATCTAAACCCTGTACGCTAGAATATATGTTATATAATGTAATATGCACAGTCTATCCTCTGTCCAGAATCTATTGTACAAGGACGATGAACACTAAAACGAAAAATAAAGAACACGATTTTCTATTTTCATTATCCTTGCCTTTTCTTTCTGAGAAAAATCAATTTCAGTTTATCTACAAAAAAATCTATACACAGTACACACAGTACAGCATACAGTACATCATGTAGACAGAATTTTATCAAAGATCAAGGATCAAGAATCAATGTGTGTTTCAACTGTTCATTATTTAGACTTGAATTTAGTAGAGTATTGGAATTCGTCCTCAACCCTCAAAAAATGCGACGAATGATGACGCGAGAATGGGAGAAATATCCAAAAACGGGTTTCTCTCTCTAGTGTAAAAGTGCAAAGTACAATGAGTACAGTAAATAGTAAATGTCACTTTGTAAGGAATAAATGTAATTGTAAAGGGTAAAAGAGGCGAGATTCAATACCAAATGCACCGGAAATGACATGGCAATTGCAATACGGAAAAAAAGAGTGCCCTTTTGACTTTTAGCCATTTGCCATTTTTTATATAGTGTAAAACTTTATACTCTGGTTCACGTTTTCATCCAGTGACATTTTGGCACAGGAAATAATACAAAATCTTATAGCTTCCATTCTCATATGTATTCTGGCCAAATTGCACAATGGGTCTTATATGTACAAGTTAAATGGTACTGCACTCACATTTGCCATGTAATAAAAAATGCAATGCTTGGAATGGAATGAGTATTTCTTATTACTGAGTATAGTTATAGAACATTACTATTAATATTCAGCAACTTGTAAATAATATACGTGATATTTTATGGTAATCAGATATACTGATATCAGATGTACAATAGACAAGATAATAATGTCTAGCGCCAGTGTCTCACGTGGCATATAATATATAATGTACATCACATAATTTATAATTAATAATGAATATGTGACACTAGACACTAGTCTCATTTGTATACATAAAATGTAAATGATTGACAAGGTCACAGACGTCTTCGTTGGTGGTCTGGCTTCTCCTTTCTCATTATCCTTCTCCTACGTTAATGAATGCCCATTTGTATGTATCATATACGTCTGAGTCTATCTACTTATTTGTAATTTGTTAATTTATATGTTTCATTCCCCATGAGTGAGAAGAGTGAAAAGGAATAATTAGTCTAGCCAAAATCAAACATGAGAGAAATTTGCCTGTGAACAAGACACAAGACAGTTTGGATGAATGTATAATGCAACATGACATCAGCTTTGTCACTTTGTGCCCTGCTGTTTCAAATTCAAAGTTATTTGTACATATTATTATTTCTTATGAATGATAAATAATTCCTTTTGCCCTACATATTTAAATGTCATTGGTCATTAGATGGAAAATTGAAAAAGGAAAATGACAAATATAGTAAATATTATATGAAGCGCGCTGAGGAAACTTAAAACTATTGATAAGTTTTATATGCTCGACAATATATTATAACGAAATGTCTTCTTACCTAAAGTCCTGGTGACGACTTGGTATTCTGGAGTAGGAGTCGGTGACATCGGGTAGATGTGAGAGTTGTAGATTGGCATACGATGGTTGATATGAAGCATGTCTTGGAAGCGATTGGATCGAGTGTGTAGACTGTGGTTGTTGTTGTTGTTGCTGCTGCTGCTGTTGTTGTTGGGTCATGGTACGAACTCCAGGAGAGGCAGAAAATAATCTTTGACCGGTAGTCAACGTGGTGGTTCTACCCCTTCCCAAACTGTACTGTTGACTTGCTGGTAAATTTGCATAGTGGTTCACTGTGGAGGTGGTGGAGTGATGACTGTAGTGTCCACTGTATTGATGACCATGCGGATGACCCATACCCATCCCCATCCCAGCGAGGCCGTGACCATTGGAGTCATTACTATCATCAAAATGTTCCTCATCCAGCTCTTTCTTTATGACGACGACGGGAGGGAGTTTACTTTCAGAACGGAGGAGATTCCCTCCTCCACTCATGATCCTTTGACCCTTTCTCTGTCGGATGGTGAGGACGAGTCGTCTTGGTATAGACATTAAAATGACCACATCATCCAAACTCATATGAGTCACATCCACTAGATTTACTGCAAGGATTTCATCACCCACACCCAAACACCCCGAATTGAAGACAGCAGACTCTATTGCTATTCTTGAGATAAACACTCCATCATAGCGATCCAATCCATTCCCCTCACGAATATATAGGCCCAAAGTTTGACCTGGGCGCTTTACAATCTCCACAAAATGAACTGTGTGGAGAGCATCCTAAAAAAAATAGGGCAAGAATAAAAAGAAAAGACATTTCAGCTTTTTTACAGAACAATCCTTCAGATTATATAATATACTTCTTTAAAATCTTTAAAATATATTTACCTGCATAGAAATGAATTTGCGAACGCTATCTTGGACAGATCGGGAGAAATGACGTGGATCTAAGATCCTCACCAGCATCTCACCCCGTCTTTCCACGGCACCCAAGGCTGCCGCCGTCGTAGCATCATGGTCATTTTCAACGGACTCCAACTGTCGGAAGATTTCTGTGGATATTCCACTGACCTGTAGACAAAAAAAAACAAACAATTTTTTTTATTAGAATATTATAATTAAAATAATTAAAAAATTACATGCATTTTCTCTTTTCTGTCAATTTGGAAAGTTCAACGTCTTTAAAAGTTCTTTAATATCATTTCTGACACACTTTTTGTGGCTCAAATTATAAGCAGATTCATGAAGAAATTTGTCCCGAAATTTTTTGTAAGACTTTTCTAGTAAATTTTAAATTGTACATGTATAAAATAGATAAGATAAATGAAGCAGTGTATGAAACTAGTGAAAGTTTAGCCTAGAGGAATAGAGGATTATGACCAAAAATTGAATGCTGGACACAAAACTTTTTCTACTAAAATTTTAAAAGCGTACTTTTTTCAACTCGACATCATCACGACTCAAGGCTCTAGACTCTAGACCAAAAAATATTATAGTAACGAGAGCCAAAGCCAAAAAGATATTAAGAATAAAGTTCCCTTTTCGACTACCACGTTTCTTTCACCAGATTACACCAACCAATCCGTACTCCTTTCTATTCTAAAGTTGTTGAAGATTTGGATTTTTGCTATGACTTGGAGATATGAACATGTTACATTGTACAAACATACATTCAAAATAATAATACTAATAATAATAATAGTATAACGGATAAAAATATTATAATATTATAGATATACTATAGACACTAGAAACTAGAAGCTAGACTATAGACTAGATTCATGCAGAAGTGTTTCCAAGTCCTCTTTCCAAGTTTTATATTATCCTCTCTTTTTTTGCTCTTCTGATTCTTTCCTCAGTTTGTCTCTAAGTATCTGGCACAAATAACAAAATGTATAGGATAATATAATATAATATAATATACAATGTCGCACAGAATACAGTACACAGTATAGAGTATGCATATTTAGAGATAAAATTGGATCGTTCGTGTTCACACGATGTTTCAAATTACTCTAGTTCCTTCATAAATCCTTAAATATGAGAGAACTGGGAATTTTTTCCAACAAGAGTTTTTCCACTTGCTCACAAAATAAAAAAAAATGAAATGAAAAATCAGAGATAGAGATGCAGTTACTTTCATCCTCTTATCATTTACCATGTACGCTGTGCATTGTAGATACAAGAACAACTTTTACAGACAAATATCAAAAGAAGAAGACCTTTTTCCCAGTCTACTTCATCTTCTCTTCTGGATCTCTATCACTTTTGAATTTTGAATCATCTACTCCTTACTTCGTACTGGCCCAACAACTAA
>JAQGBI010000667.1:0-13760 GCA_034698325.1 Sminthurinus elegans | reverse complement strand
TGGTCGGGTTTTCGGGAATCACTTGAGTTGAGTTGTGGTTTTTAACCAAACTTGATGCCCTCAATCCGAATCTGGACCGAAAAAGCCAAGTTTCGACCCCAAACGTGGTCAAAAATGCCAAAAACACTAATTTTCCTCAATTTTTGACCATTTTTCACTGTGTATCGAACTTTTTTTTCCTGGTCGGGTTTTCGGGAATCACTTGAGTTGAGTTGTGGTTTTTAAGCAAACTTGATGCCCTCAATCCGAATCTGGACAGAAAAAGCCAAGTTTTGACCCCAAAATCGGTCAAAACAGAACACTCATACGCAGTAGATACCACAGCTCAGTACACATGCGCAGTCAATACCAGAGCCCAGTACACATGCAAACAATCGAAACTCGGCGTTTTCTTTTCAAATTCGAATAAAGGGCATCACGTTTCATTGAAAAACTTTACGAAACCAAAAAAATACATTTGGCACACGAAAATCACCTTCCATCTCCAAAAATGTAAAAAACATAAGCTGGGTTAATCGTGTTTTGCAATTTTGACAAACATAAAGCTGACAACTTGATGTTGCTGTTGTGAATTCGTAGTCAGCGCATCATGATTATCTAAAAAAACTCGTATGGAACATGAGGTACACCGACTTTGAAAATTTTTATGAGAAGCATAATAGTGGTCTCCAATAATGAAAACAGCAAGCGCGCCGCGGGCCAAGCTCGCGCAAAGCGCGCGCTTGTTACATTCATGATTCACTTGAAGAGTCAGGAATATAGATCTAAACTGGAATAATTTGTATTGCCTTGAAGCGAGAACTTTGAAAATTGTTTGAGTTTTGAATTTTAGGATTTTTGTTTCATAAAAAATTGAAAGAACTCAATGTGCCGAGTTCCGAGTTTCGAGTGTTGAGCGTTAATTTTGGTGGTTGCGGGTTGCCAATTGTCGATTGCTGGGTTAAATGTCTGTTCTAATTAGCTAAGGAAAAGCAAGCTGGATTTACTCTATTAACGATTCAACCTTCTCAACATCCATCTGAAGCCACTAGAGGTTAGCTTAATCGATAAACAATTCGATATCTCTTCTTTTTCTCTTTTTCTCTAGATTTTGGATTATCTAAAATCGAAGAAGCAGGGTAGATATTGAGATTCGAGACTTGAGGAGAAAGAAAAATGGGCGGAAAATCCAATAATGAGGCTGGATTAAAGAAGGAAAGAAAAGAAGAGGGAAAGAGGGATCTGTGTACAATATACAGAATCTACTATCTCCGTTGCTAATGACCATGTTTAGAACTTGGAGCACAGAACATACAAATGACAATGCAATTCCAATTACATCTCATTATTCCTTAATACCAACAACTTGCAAAAAGTATTGCAAAATTATTGTACACATAAAATTGAGATTTGGCCAAATTACACCAAAATAAAGTATTTTGTTTCTTCATGCTGTATGCTCTATTTTCAACCTTGAATTTTTATTCGATTTATTTTCGTCTGTACTTTTTTTCACATTGGTTTTTTTCTTGGTTATTTTTATTTGTTTGTGCAAATTTCCCTTCTTTTGCACAACATTATATTAGCATTCATTTGGAGTCTAGAGTCTAAATCCACGGAGGTATAAACTAATAAAGGTGAATACCACGGTTATTGGTTGCTGGTTGTTGGGGAGCTTGATTTTGATATTATTCAGTTTGCTTCTTTAGATTCGAGGAGTGAGAGACTCTAGTCTAATTCTCTACTCTTTATGCTCTTTATGTATCTAAACAGTGGAGAATTTATCACGGGCTTATTACTTAAAGATGAGTGGGCTGATTCTTTCCCTTTTGCATTTCATTGAGTTGCACTGACTTCCTCCTCCTAAATTAGAGAGTGAACAAGAGAGATAAAGAGAAAGAAAAAGGAGGAAACGCCATCTAAAATGGTGGCAAATCCTCATCAACGTTTCTTCATGTGTAAAGGAATTCCTTCAATTTGTATGCATCTGGCTGTGGACTAAAGTCCATTTATTTCCAGTGGTGGAGCACACTCATTTTGACTCGAGACTTGAGACTTGACTCCCAACATTTTCAAGTCCTTTCCCCTTTCCCCTACAATCTACATACTATTTTCTCTCATTTAAAGAGGTGAGTGCTTGAGAAAAGGAGGAATATAGATAAAATAGAATACAATACATGAATGCAGAGCAAGAAAACAGGATGAGATAAACACAAAGTTACAATAGTATTTCCTTTCCTGTGCATTGTACATTGAACACTACCCATTTTCTACCATATTACATTCTACATTCTACAATACATTGACTTGATCCATTTTCTTGCTAGTATAAAACTTTGTAAAGATACAAAATAAAGTGGCATGAATGAATGAGGACAAAAGCGTGCTCAATACGAATGTACGAATTCATGTAATATTATATCAAGAGCTTCTTTCTTCTTTTCTTATGGTGTGAGGGATAAAATACATGTTCACGTGTAAAATGGCTAAACTTTACGTAGATACTAGATACACATCACAGTTGAATACTTTGTCACTATTTTTTGAGCTTTTTAGCTTCCTAGCTTTCACCCACTTTCTCCCACGTTTTGTACCCCACTACACTATGCGTGCAAAATAATGTGCACGAAATACTTTTCGTTCAACGTTGGACGCCAGTTTTTGCTTTTCCTCTTTCCTTTGTTCCAGTACGGAAATTTCTGAAAATTATAAACCTGGAACAATGAGCAATGAACATACAAAGACAAAGGGAGGAGGAAGAGACGTGAGAGACAAATTTCAAATTCCATTCCAGCCAGCGAGTCAATAAAAAAGGAAGGAACAAAGTAACATGAAACAAATGAAACACATTGTACACCGCATCACCAGCACCATCACATCAAGAGTAGGCAGATCACACTCGTTGTCACTTATGTGACGCAACATGGTCCCAAAACACAAACCAGCCCTCTTTTTCATTTCCTTCTAAAATCTATTCTGACAGAATTTACTTGCTCAATCCAGTCCAATCCCATCCCAAAAAATATTATCTAGCTTTAACTACAGAAAAAATTTATAATGAATACTCTGAAAATTTTATGCTATTCATAATAAATAATAAACTATGCATAATTTGGAAGAAAAAAAGTACAAATCTACATTTTGCCTAGAGAAACTCATGTAAATTAAACATGAAATTGGAACTCTGGATTTTAGAAAGTGTTTGAAAAAAAAATCAAAAACAATGGGAAAAAAAACTGTTGAAAAACAAAATTGATTTATGGTTTTAAATTTTCATAAAACTACAACGTCTCACTGTGACGACGACAACGGATACGAATACGAATACGACTCTGGCATACAGCAACTATTAAATTAAAGTTACAAATCTACTATATTTTTTGCTGTTACATGTACCCAGTTAAACGGTAACGGCTGGAATATCAGTGGTTCCAGTGGGAGATTTGAACGTTGTAAACATGTGAAATGATTATAACGCCCATGTATTTTTGAAGGAACGGCGCGTTAAATTACTTTACAGCCCTACTTGTCAATTTTCAGTTTTCAGTTTCCACTTCTCAGTTTCAAATAGTTGAAAATAGTTCGAGTTGGAAATGCCTTCCTCAGCCTGCCTCAGACTTTCTTGTAGCTTGCGTGGAAAAATTGTTATGTGGGTAGAAAATGGAAAAGCAAGAGAGTTTCTCGGAGGGAGCAAACGAGAGAAAAAAAGAGTGGAAGGAAGACGGACGACGAAATGGTGGTAAATTTTTTTGGACCATCATAAATTTGGAAGGCGACTCGCGTAATGGAGACGAAAATAGAGAAATGGTCGGCAAGAGAAAAAGAAAGAGAGAGCGGAAAGGGATACGATGCCTCAGACAGCAGCAAACCCGAAACCGAAGTTGACTTGACTACACAAGAAAAGAGAAAACTGCGCGTGGAAATATTATTAAAGAGTGCGAGAGAGAGAGAGAAAGACAACAGCAGTAGAAATGAGCAAAGTAAGAAAATACATCCTTATCCACATACATATAAAGGAAAGAGAAAAAACGAGTTGGGAAAACAAAAGGAAAAAAAGGAGATCACTCTTTCCATCCCTTTTCTATATCATACAAAACGTGATGTCTATTCCGTATTATTGGAAAGAGAGGAAAAATAAAGAAGTTCTCAACGTCTAAGTAAAAGAACATTTACGTATGATATGTACAATATACAATGTGGAGTGTACAGTTTACAGTGTGTACCAAGACATTTACACATTATAAGATATAAAGAAATTGGGAGGAGGTATAAAAGTCAGCTGTGATAAAGTCAAGCCAATCACACTCCTACTGCTCCTATAGTGTGGCAATTATCCGCTTGAGAAGCTAAATTGGAAAAGAAAAAGAGGAAGAAGAAGCAGAGCAAAAGAAAAGAAGGATCAGGTTAATTTCAATTTTCTCCAAAGGGATTCATAACCAATCCATAACTAACCAAACCAAACCAGAGAAGCGGAGCAGAAAACTAGGGAATTTTGGAAAGCCAAAACCAAAGGGAAATAGAAAAAAATTGTCACTATAATAAAACTAATGTGTATATTTGCCATGTCCAAATACCTACAACCCACAATCGATAACCTATATGATTTATACACAAATGGACACAAATGAAAGTATGTGAGAAAGCATCACCATCATCATTACACTGTCCACCACACTTTCACTCATTATTATTTCACTGTATTATCACGGTATGTCTCTTCTTTTCCACCACCACAACGGCAATAGCAACGCAGCGCTGCTTCTTTCATCAACCTAGAAAAAATGCACACATGATAAATAAAAGATAGCTATCACAACAAAAGTTGATGATTCATTTCAGGCGAATTTCTTTTGTTATCCTTGGATTTCTTGGCAAAATAGAATAAAAAGAAGCATTCTTTCATTTTTTTCTTTCCCTGCCTTTTTTTCTTCTTTTATAAATTGACTATCCTCATTTATGCTTAATATAGACACCTTTAATTTTGAAATTATGACATTATGCTTTTTTATTTAAAACAATTAATCAAGTCAAGCGGAGCTCATCGTTTTTTATAGGGATAAAATCCTTAAAAAGCAAGTTGAAGTTTATGGAATATAGGTTCTGCTAGAATCTAAAATCTATAGATGGATTTATTTAATGTGGTAGTTAGTGCAATCTAAGGAAACCTTTCCACTTATTAATCTAATCCTGAGGGCAGAAAGAGACTCAGAAGTACGTATAAAGAAAGCAGTAGACTACAGACTAATCTTAATCTAGGAAGAACTGGAACTGGTTGGTGGACAGTGGAAAGGAGAAAGTCCCTTATCCTATTAAGAATCGGAAATTACACCTAATGTCATTAGATATTAGACATTAGACAGAGGGAAAGTCCACAACTTTTAACTCGTATACTTTGATACTTTCTCCGGTTTACGGTTTATGGTGACTGACTCTACATTTTCAACATCTCACCACTTATATATTCACTACCATCCTAATTAACAAAGCCATATCGAAGGATGACAGAAGCATGAAGATTGAAGAATGCAGAATGAAAAATGAAAAATGAAGGGAAGAAGGATAATTAAGTTGTGCTAATGCCACAATGAGGACGAGGAAAAAGGACGAGTACACAACATTTTCCTACCTTCACTACAGTCTACAGTCTAGAATCTAGAGTCTAAAATCTACAATCTACAGTTCAAGGAATGGATGAAGATCCTGCCAATTAAAATGCTCTTGATGCACTTGATACACTTTCCCTTTGTACTGTTTCCTGTCATACCGCACAGTATAAATTGATTACTCCAAGGTCAGAGTTTGAAGTATGAAGTTTGGAACTTGGAACTTTGAACTTGCTGTTTTTATGTACATTTGATTTAATTATGACCCAAAAACCAAGTTTCCTTTATTTAGTTGCAAAATATCATGTCTTTCACTCCTTGTCACGTCCTACATATCTACCGCAACTTCCCTATTTTGTCTCAGATCGGAGAGGGGAGATTATCTAATAAAAAGTTTGGGAAATTTAAATAAAATGGAAATTGTGTTATTTATAAAAATTTCTTGTAGATGTGATTTTTGAGATTAATTCAAATTTCAAATTGAAAAGTCAAAAGATGAAAGACAAAAGGGGAAAGTACACATAGAAATATCAATTTAAATTCTAAAGTTGACGACGGCGAATATAAATCAGAAATGTATATGAATTTGAAGAGAACATGTTCCTATTTATTGTGTTTTGATTTTTGGTTTTGTAGTTTGTAGTTGTGATTTAGTTGTTTCTGAAGGACTTACATAGGCAGAGTCCAAATTATAAAAGTCGATTTCATCTTCCACAGTCCATATTTTGCTCATCTGCGCCCCGTGGTCTCTCCTGGAGTAATCGTAAACTTTGGAATAATCCAGGGTGAGGTTTCTACGTGGTCTCCGTCCGCCGTCTGCCCTTCTTCTCCTCCTCTTCTCCCCTTCTCTTTGACGCTTCGTCTCGCCGCACAAAATTGTACACTTGACACACTAAAACCACACACACTCCAGAGAAAACAAAACTCTGGCTTATTTTTTCATGAGAGCCACCACCCTCCCTGGGAATTTTTTTTACAAATTTACAAATTTCCACATTTCTACAACCCACAACCCAGGGAACAAATGAAATTGGAACATGGGGAAAGGGAGAGACGAGAGAAGAGAGTGACGGCAACGGCAACAGTAGAGTAGTGGTAGTGCTTGAAGTGGCAACGGCTTGAATTCCAATGAAGAATCATCTTAGTCATATTGTTTCAAAGACAGATTCAGCATTAGAGTTTCCCTTGTTTTCAACATTTCAACTCATTTCAATAGATCAATAGATGAATCAAACCTTGTTTATTTTATACTCGAGTCTTTTTGTCTTTTCCACATACATGTAAAACTAATGAAATAAATGTCAAACTAGAACACTAAAGACTACAAAGTCAATGAGTTTTTGCTTACAAGATTCATAACGAATCAAAAGGAAGTTTTGAGTATTTTTTTAGTATTTTTTTTTACTTTCTTCATTTTTTACACTAACTTAGTTTTAGCAGTTTGAAGGTTGCATGGTATTCAGCATAATATATTATCTTTCCCATGTCATGTCTCAGAGTTTGTGCAATAAACTGAACAGAGTTGCTCTTAATCTTCTTAATCCTTTGTACTTTGTACTGAAAAGGAAAGTGAGGAGAAAGTAAATTGAGATTTTGTAGTGTGTTGATCTTGTTGAGTTGAGACTCCAGACTTGAGACAAACGAAACTTGAATCTCAATTTGCCTTGATTCAACTTTCAATTTTCAGTTCCATCAATACTTGATTCACAACTCAACAAACACTTGTCACTGTCACTGCCATTGTCATTTTTCCTACATTCTTGAATAAGAAAAAACAAGTCAATCAGAATTTGAATTTGATGTGGAGCGGAATTTCAATTCGATTCAGCGTCCTCAACGTTTTATTATTCAGTTCAAAGTTTCATTCCTTCACTCACAACTACATTCGCAAGTTCACAAACTTAGGCTCATGTATTATGGATTCAACTTTACAAAATCATCACAAAAAAACACAACTGGAGGTATAATACTTTTGATGACTAAAGGTAAAGCACAAATACTAAAAATGTGTGTAAAACTGTATCAAAGGATACAAAAGACAATACTTTTCTTGTTTATTCTTTTTTTCTCTTCATAAATTCAAAGTTGCAGTGTATTCTTGACCCAACTTTCCTCGCTCCATTTTATTCACTTTTTTCTGGACCTCCATCTAAAATCTAGATTCTTTAGAGGTTCAACGGCATTTAAAAGAAATGGAGAGGAGAAGGGGGGAAAGTATTGATGATGTTAATTAATTATCTTAGAGGATGGGAAAGGAGTGGAGTCTCATTCTATCAAAGTAGAAAGGGGAGGGAAAGGAGAGCACTTGATTTTTGATGGTGATGGTGATGGTGATGGGAAGGACAGAGAAAAGGACAAGAACAAGAACAAGGGATCAACAAAAGGAGAGGGGAGTGGATTTGACAAACATGATGGAGTGGATGAAGGGGTGGAGACGGAAGTGGACGTGAAATTGAAAGTGGAGGGAAAAGAATGAGACTTTGGGGATTGAAAAGAGATAGACTTGATATAGACTTGTACTGAAACCAACAGCATGAGGATTCAGTGTATGGGGTCCAGATCTAATATCCAGGTTCCAGCTTCCTCCAAAATCTAAAGTAAGTTCAAAGTCCAAAGTCCAAAGTAGTCAACTAGACAAGGAGCTAACAACAGGAACACGAGGCCAAAGATGATGCTCAATACTGAATGCTGAACGGAACCAAAGTAAAATCAAACTGATTGGAAATTTGAATAGTGAATAGTCACTCAGCTACAGATCCAGACACAAACACTGATACAAAGACTGAGAGACTGAGCGATTGAGAAACTGAGAGAGAGTTGACTCACTCACTTATTGAGACTTTGCAGATTTGCACTCAACTAAAAGACGAGAGGAGACTCGCAGCATCCCAAAATTCTACAGCATTTTCCCTCACGGTCACATCCTTCCTTTTCTTTCTCTTCCTCTCTTTTCCAATGTCTACTATTTCCCTATGCATCTACCTCTCTCTTCTCTTTTCCCTTCCCTCTGTCTCTCTCTCTCTCTCTCTCTCGCTCCCTTTCTCTATCTTTCTCGCTTTCGCTTTCCCTCTTGTTCAGTCCAGATGAAACTCAGACCGACGCAAGCGTACCCTTAATCAAACCATCTTTCTCTTCTACTTTCTCTACAGAGATTCTCAATTTCTGTGCTCCTCCAACCTATACGATTTGGATTTGGATTCAGAGCCAGAGTCAGAGTTAGAATCAAACTCTTGACATCTTTCTACATTCTACATGTCCCAATGTCTTTGTAGTCTCAAGTTACACAGTTCGTGTGGATTTGACTCGAGTCAAGTCACAGAACTTGATCACTTTTTCCAATCATTTGCACGCAGTTCGGTATCAGGATGTGAATACAAGAAATGACATGTTTTGTCTACACCCATGGAAAATTACCAACATAAAATTACACCATTTCCACCCTCACTTACCTGTAATTTTATAAATGTATTTCTCTGTCTCTGTGATGGAGACATGGAGAAAATCAACACTGTATGTATATACTCAATGTTGCATCATCTTATAATAATATGAATGGTGTTTTATGTACACGTCTCAATTAACATCATTAAAATTCACAAACCTTAGCTGTACCATTGAATTTTCCTAATATTGAATTATGCCATTAGTTAAAATGTAGAGTAACAAAGTGAATTGCTTCAGAGTGTTTGCGCTCAAGTTTTTTTATGTTCAGTTGACGATTAACATATTTTAGAGCTATTTTAAAAAGTTTAAACATTCAATAGAGAAACATAGCTATTCAATAGGATACGTGAACAGGGCTCATGCTTTTATCCAGTTTTGATAAATTGGGACAAGAGCACGACCGACTGAATTAAGGCTCGCGGTCGCCATCTAGTTGGAACGGTGAAAACTCTGTGGAGATTTCACTAGGTCTGTGAGTAAAAGGAAAGTCGGAAGAAGACTCAGTCTACCAAAAGTTTTGCCGTTGATCACAAGTCAACCACCAGTCTATTTATATCCGTATTTACATTCCTTTTCCTTTCCCCTTTATTACTTTGTTAATAAATAAAAAGTTACAACCTTTGGACAAAAGGTAGCAAATAAAAAGTATATACAGCAAAAAAAATTACCAGCTGTGAAAATCATCATAAAATAAATAATACTAATTTTGAACGCTTCAGAAAAGTTCTGTTTAGCTGTGTAATGTGTATATTTTTGCAAACTAGAATCTAGAATAAAATTACATAATGAATGTGCATTTTAATATTTAGTAGAGGAAAATAATATAAAAAACTTGCCGGTTTCAGAGTAACGGGTAAATACCGGTAGCGGGTTCTTGTACGTTGTCGAAAGCTCGTCATTCTTGATGTCATGTGGTTAGATTTGGTTTTTTATTTTTATATTTTTGTAATATTTTACATTTGACCTCAAGTGTTTCAACTATATTTGAATTCACGTTCAGAATTTAATAATGTTAGTCCCTCAAAGTTTTAGAGTCCTTCAAGTTATTTCAATGACGTTTAGTACATTACAAACTTTTATATTATACATTTAATACGTTTAGTTTTGATAATTAATATACACATGTTTTTTAAAGGTTCAGGATTCACAAACGGTTGTAAACAAAGTTATATGATTATTATCTTTAATTCCTTTATTCTTATCACTAAAGTGGTTTAAGGAGAGAGGGGATTTTAGTATAAGTACAATATAAGAAAATGCTTTCAAAGTTTTCAAAGTTCTTTTTTCTCCATATTGATTTGAATCTATAAAAGGATTTTCATTATCTTTAAGAATTGGAGTTATTTTAAATTCTTGATTCTCTTGATTTTCTTGATTTTCATGATTCTTTTGCTCGTGGGATAACGTTCTATCTCTTGTACAACAACAAGAACAAAATAGTAGTAGAGCCAGACTCTTGGTAAAAATTGAGACAGGGGTAATTCTTTTTGATATTTTTGATTCGTCTTCGTCTTTATCTTTGTCTGCTTCTGGTTCTGGTTTCTGGCTTCTTTGAAGAAGAAATGGGAATAAAGTGGAGAAGCAGCACAAGTAAAAGTAGAAGATGGTGTTTGCACCGAGTGCTAATGTCCAAACTAGAGTCCACAGTAAAATGGTGTAAATGATTGAGGTTTTGGCAGTGTTTAACATTAAAGTCACAACCACTTTCTCGTCTTCATGAAAATTTTCCATTTTACTATACAAAAACGACGTACGTCCACATTTTATGCATTTCCTTTTGATTTACTTTAAATACATCGATAATTATCGACAACTCTTTCTTTTGAATCCTTTCACTTTCTCTTTGTAACACACTTTACACTGCTATGAAGCATTCATGTTGATTGTTTATTCGGTTCACGATTGAGTTTTGTTTTTCACTTTTCACGTTTCATTTTAAAAATTACAATTTTAATAAAGTCATGAGGATTTTTTTACAAAAATTAATATTTAGAATTTTTAAAATTTTGATGTCACTTGCTTTCAATATTTTTAGATGCTCTTTTCCCGTTTTCTCCTTTCCTGTGTCTTGTTTAAATGTTTGTAGAGCGACACGTACTTTTACTAGATTCCAGACATGAGACATTGACTTTCTTCTCTGGGAAAACTGGCTTTCTTCCTTTATTCAAGGTTCTTTCCTTTCAGAGAAATTTCCGCTTCCTCCTTTCTCTACTGAACAAACACACATTAAGCATAACGTATAACATGTGTAAGAAAAGGATGAAGATTGTAGATTGTAGTGTCGAATGTTGTAGAAATATGAGAAATCAAGGACGTTGTCTCGTTTATACATGTATGTATGCGGAGGAAATACTTGCACGAATATCATATGCATGTAAAAAATATTCTTGGAATATATATCATCCGCCAGCTCTGTTTGACATTTGTTTTGACGCGGCAAGCGGAAGTTGGTGTACTAATTCAACCCTTTGATTTTGATTTTCCACTTTCCTTACATTTTCTTCTGTTCCTCCGTTTCGTTTCTTCTTCTTTGTCGTCGTCTGGTTCTGGGGCGCAATAAGTGCTGCTGGAGAAAATGTAAATATGTATACTTTATACTTTGTACACTTTAAAGTCATATGTCTCATGTTTCTTTGCTTTTGACCTTTTTGATCAATTAAAAACAAATCAATCTCTCTTTCTCTCTCTCAACTTTTCAGCAAGCGTAACGCAACACATGTTTACAGGTTTGTTTTATAGATATATCAATCTCAATTTCAAACCTAATAAAAATTACAACTGGAGTAGCGCAACGACCGGGAAGTAATAATTATGCATAATTCAAAATTTATGTTTCAGGTTTTGACTTTAATACAGTTATTAAAGTTTCCAGGAATAATTCTGGCTTAAAAAGGTTTTACAAGACAACCTTTACATTTTTAGAAAAAATAGATGCGTAACTGTAAAAAATTAATTGTACATTGTACATTGTACAACTGTTGACTGTAAAATGTTATTATTATTAACTTTATAATACAGTCTACAAACAGCTGTACAAGATTTTACATTTTCATTTATTTGCAGAAATAAATATTGGTAGTATCCTCGAAGCTCAAGGCTGATTAAACCCAGTTTTATACAAAACCCAATAAATTTTGATGTAAACTGGCCTGAGGTCTGCGTAATTAAATTGATTGGATGAGCCAGTAGATGGATAATGGATAGTGACCACTACAAGTGGCAAAATGATTAAAATTCATCCCAACTTGAAATCAAGTAATGAAATCAAGCTGTCAACATGTATAATGTATAATGAATATTCGTCCACAGTTTTAAACATGTGACAAGTAAACCCAAAGTGACTCTTACTCACAATTTGTCAACCAGCAACCAGCCGTCATATCTGCTCTCCATGTGTGGTGACAATATTTCTCAGTAGATGCAGTTGTATGAAGGCATCTGGATCTGGTTTTCTGGTTTCTCCAAATTTGTCATGTACTAATCATTTTTCATCAAACCCTAAAACGTTTTGTTTTATCTTTGTGGAGCTGGAATGCTCATTACTCATTATAAATACTTTTGATAGAAACTAGGTTTTTGATCACGGTTCATCCTTCCATTGTTCACCATTTCATTATCTTAAATATGTAACCCAGTTTACACATTAGACGTACACTGTCTTTACTTTTTGCTTATCTTTATAAAATTTGTAAAAACTAGATGAGACCAACAAAACCGTTTTGTCGTCTCCACCCCTCCATCATTAATCATTTATCAAGTTGAACAAGCTGTGAAAAGTAGCAGAGTGAACATCAAACATGCAAAAAAATAATTATAATGTCATCACTTTCTCAACACAAAAAGTATACCCTTGATACATATATGACTAGCTTGTATCTTGTCTTTTGTCTAATTTTTAAACATAAAACACATTCGTCCGAGGATAACACACGCACAAAGTTTCCTCCCATACTTGAGAAAAAAAGAACAAGGCCACTCTGACTCAACGTATCTACGCCAATTTGCATTTCTTTCCTTTAATTTATCAATTCCAAAGGAAAATGAAAAGGGATACATGAAGAAGGCTGGAAGACAGCTGTCTCATTTGATAAACTGCAACTGGAAAATCTTCACATCTACAAATCTGCCCTCCAGTCATATACAACACAATGGACTGCAGACTAAACTGTAGACTGTGAGAAAATAAACAAAGCACAATCCGCCTTCACTAAAAAAAGGAATGGGAGTCTGGATCGTAAAATGAGAGAAGAGGAGAAGGAGGAGAAATGATGATATAATGATAATGATCAGGATCAGGATAACGATAACAAGCTGTAGAATGTAATTTATAGGTATAAAACATGTAGTAAAATGAGTAATAATAACAATTATTAATGACCTTATCTACATGTATCTGTTTTATCCTCAGGTTCTGACAGATTCCGAATTTATGACATGTAAATAGACCGTGTAAAGTATACATTATACAATTTACAGCTTTCAACATCATTTCAATCCTACTCAATCCAATTTTTAGCGAAAAAAACATCTATCCAATTTAGGCAATTAACCTAATTTTTTTCAGAAAAAAATTTCTTTTTTTGGCCTTTCATCCAGTTTTCTTTCTATTTTAGATACCATCAAAGAAAAAAATAATGAGAGAAAGGTGAACTTTCTCCGGTAATCGGCGGTTCTGACGAGTGGCATGTTTTGCCGTTCAAGGTTTGACGTGGATTTTCTGACGGCATTTTTTAT
>JAQGBI010000666.1:0-13761 GCA_034698325.1 Sminthurinus elegans | reverse complement strand
TCAATTTCAGAGCTGTACCTACGCTCCTTTAATTCAGAGCCTATGAGGTTAATGGTTTGTGAATGTCTGCTCATGTTGAAATAGAAATGAATATGTAGATTGTAAATAGATAATGAAAAATGATAATAGAAAATATTTCTTGGAAAACAGAGTGGTCCGGATTCCAGATTCCGGAAATGACAACTGACTTTATTTCCTATACTCAAAGCTCCAAACGTCTAAATTAATAATGAGAGTTTAATGGACGGAAATGGAAAACTAAATCTAAACCAAACCAATGCTTAAATACATGGAAAAACTACTCTCTATGTTTGATGCTTTTACAAGATGATCCATGCATGTGTTTTTGTATTTGTATTTCTGTAGATGCGCACTTAATTCCATTTATTTCCATCCGCATTTGAATCTTAAAATGTCAAGATTCAAATTCGGATTTAGGAATCGGATTACGCATGAAAATGGTCTGGTCTGGTTAAGTCTGGTCTGAAAATTGGAGCAGACGTGAATGAACCTCCATCATAAAAAGACAGAGTTATTCACTCACATTTAATTTGACGGGCATTGTCACACAAATTAAAGTATAATTTATTGAGAAAGGAAAATAGGAAACAGGGAAAGCAAAGCAAAGGAAGGAGAGGAGAATGAGAATTTTATAGTTTAAAAGCCTCCGACAAAAACAGTTTCAGCTCCAGTTTTCCTGGTACTTGTACTACACTTTGTCATATGAGCCAAATAGAATTGAGGATGAGGGCGAGTAAAAGGGGACAAAAGACAAAAGTAGAGAAGATGCAAGTTGGCTGAAACTGAATAATACGGATTCAGATTTGGATAGGGGTCTGGAATCTAGAATTCCCTGGATAATGCATAATTTCTACAGTCAAGATATAACACATAAAACATAATAAATAATACTTTATTCATTCCTCCATTATTTCAAAAAGAATCTCGTCTTTTCAACTTTTATCCTGTCGCAAATCTCAACTCTCAATTCTCAATGCATTTTCAATGTAACTTTTAAATTCTATTACAAACACTTATAAACACATAAGGAAAATGCAGCTAGGATTTTATCGAGGCAAAAAGTCGTCAACATCATCATCATCGTTGTCATCGTTGTCATTGTCATTGCCATTTAATCCCCATTTAAAAGTTTACAGTTTATGCATCGGGTGGAAACGGATTTAAATTCAAATTCAAATTCCAATTCCAATTTGGAATCCAGTGCATACAAAATAATCCGTCTTATCTTTAATCTAAAGAGTCTAGACTTTAGCCTTCCAACCAGACAATTTGGAAGCAACTGCACCGTGTTCAATTCAATGTTCTATGTGCACATTTAGAAGTTAGATCAAACTTGTCAATAGTAAATAAAGTACAAAAAAAGATTCAAACACAGGTCAGTTAAATAAATTATCGTGGTTTTTGGTTATTATTATTTATTTTTTTAAAATTATAGTTTGATTTCACCTCTGTTTTAAATATTCGTTCTAGAAAAAATACGAAAACCGCAATACTTTGAATTGTGAATGTTCAATTTGAAATTTCCCACTTGATTTTTTGCCACGTGTCAACTGTTTATATTTATGTTAGTTAATTAATTACAGATGGTACATCAAAATATTTATATACTTGAGTTTTTCCCTCCTCTTGATTAAACTAACAAGTTGAATCTTGCATCTTGAGTGTAGAAAGTAGAATGCAGAGAATGGGAATTAAACAGGTGAAATGTAAACTCTAGGCTGTAAACTGTAAAATTCTACAGAAAGCCTCTCTGCATTTGCATCAATTCATCTATCTATGATATTTTTATTTCCCATGGGAAAAAGCCAGAGGAAAAACCTTTTTAAGAAAAACAGAGGGAAAAGCTTGTGTACCGGTATAAATGTGCATTGGAATATATTATGCATTTTTTCATGCTCAACTCCTTCATGCTCCTGTCTCCTTTTTTCTTTTGTGCACTCCACAGTCTGTAGTTTATAGTCTGCGTTTATTCATTATACAGAATACAGAATATTACATTATTTCACTTACACAGATGAAGAAAACTCACTCATTCTCCTTCTTCTTCTGACTTTTTCATTCCTCCTACTTTCTACACTCTGCACATTTTAAATTTTATTATACCTTTTGGACCGAGAAACTGAATGCACTTTTAGCCTCACTTTCTCCAAAAAAATGTGCACTGTGCATTTTGTTCGTTTGAGAGGTTGTGACTTGAGACTCTGAAAATTTTACCTCTTTTTATTTTATGATTCACCTGAAAATCTTGACGAAGACGACGACGATGAGGATGAGCGGTCTGAAAACTAAAAACCCACGAGTCTCCATTTCTCCATCTTAGCTTTAAGATTCTACCTTCAAAATGCTTACTTACTTAGACTTTAAACTATACCAACACTGAGAATTTTATAGATCCTCAAGACTCAAGACTTAAGATTCAAGACTCGAGACAGAAACTTGAAAAGGAGTGTACATAAAACAGCAACGAAATACTGAGGAGCAAGCAAGAGATACGCATCATAACAGCTTTGCTCATACTTACAAAGTAATTCCTCTTCTTTCCAACCTCGCCTCCTCGCTCTGCGTCTGACCATTTTACATTTTAAAGGAGCAGGATCAAGAAAATACAAACAAAAAGACAAAAACGAAGAAGAAGAAGGCCATCATCTCCAACTAAAACTACAACTGCAGAAGAAAGAGAAAGAGTTTAAATACATGTATAATGTATTTTGTAGTATACAGGTGCAGACAGGAGACAACATACAGAGGCTTCTCTTGCATGTGTGCGTGTGTCTTCTGTATTGCGTATCACATTGAATTTTAAAGAAACTTGAGCCATAACAAAAGTTCTCTTGTTGTATAATATATATAATATGTTGTTGTGTTGTCTTGTGTTGTACAATACGCATTGTGGAGCATTTCAAATTCCAATGAATGGGAAATGGGAAATCGAGAATGGAGAATGGACGATGAGAAGAAAAAGAGAGGAGAAAAAGCTGGAAGGAGACGGATGTTGTCAGACAAACAGAGCAAAGCATAGCAGTACACACTACACCCAAGTTTGAGGATTCCAGGACAAGACATGGGTTTTCTGGTCGTTTTCATCTTTTCTTATCCATACTTGAGTAGTTTCTCTCCCTCTTCTTTTTCCTCCTTTTTCAATGCCATGTACAATGTACAATGTACACATTACAAAGTGTACAGAGTAGAAAGTAGAAAGTAGAGAGGAGCGAAAGGTAGGTAGTTGGATAGATATAATAGGAAAACAGCTCGGAGGTAAGAGAGCGTGGAAATGTTGAAAGCTTCTTTCACTTTCCCTTTCCCTTTCTTCTCCACTTCTCCTTCCCTACTCAACTCAACTCAACCCAACTACACTCTACACTTTCTCCACTCTCTCTTTCCTTTCTTTTGTACAAGAGAAGCCCATCTGCATACAACATATGCAACACAATATGTACACACGAAAGAAGATGAAGAAAGCAAGATGGAAGATGTAAAGAGAAAAGACTTGAAAAGATACAGGAGAACAGTCCCTTGTAGAAATTTGTTCCGTCCTCCATGTTTCATGTGTCCAAAGAATTAGACATTCAGCATTCAACATGTACGACAATGCATTGTCATTGTGTTTCATTGTGTTGGACTGTTTTGGATTGGACTTTGTTGAACAAGGGGTTTTGTACTTGTATGATTATGTGTCTTTTTATTCCCTTTTTTCTGTAGGTACAATGTTTCATTTTCCAGTTCCCTTTCTGAGTTTTGAGCTTTGAGTTTTGAGCAGCTCCTCTCAGTTTTCTCTTATAGTTTACTTTGTTTGAGTATGTGAGACTCCCTCTTCATTCTACATCCTTCCTCCTTGTTTCTTCTTCTTGTTTTTATAATAATATATTCCATCTTGAGTTTCCTCCGAGCTAAATAAGTCAAACTACATGCACGCACGCACCGCAATATGGTCACAGCGTCATGTTACGTCATGTTACAGCCGTTGCAATGCACACAACACACACTGGTTTGCGTAAAAGGTAAAGGAAAGGAATTTTGAAAAGAGGAATCCTCCGTAAATGCTTCTGTACAATGATGATGCTGCACAGTTGAACTGATGAATATCAGCACAATGCCAAAATTCACAATATTCGAAAAAGAAGGAGTTCTTCTCCTCTCGTGTTTTACCTTTTTTGAATTAATTTGGAATTCGGAATGGAACACGGAAAATGGGGAAACTGTTTTCTTCTTTGGATTTTTGTGGGTATTTTTTCATTGTCATTACTTTTGAATACAAAATGCCAGAGCGGGAAAACACTGAACATTGCACATTGAAACTGGGAAATGGATATAGATGTATTTCCATTTTAGACGCACCATGTGACACAAGACACAACTCAAGATACAAAAGAACAAAATTCCTTCAATAAGAAGAAGAAGAGGGGGAAAACAAGTTTTCAAAGCATTCCTTTCTCATTATAAATTATAATATCCAGAATTCTAAACAAGGTTTTTTTGATACACAGGAAAAACTTTTACTACAAAGGGCTTTTACTCCAGAGGCAAACTTCAAAGTAATTGTGTATTTGTATTAGCATTTTCACCTTCATCAAATTGCAGTTATCAAGTCATTTTTATAGTTTAAAAGTTATTGAATGATTATAATTTATTTTTTACAATTTCACCATCTCAATTTTACCAATTTGAATGGAAAGAAGGCGAAAAATCCTATTTTTGTATTTTACTTGAAAATTTTTATAATAACATTTGTTTATACTGTTTAAAATGCATCGGGAATGAGGAATTTCCACCTCAAATCTTGTGCATTTTCCTCTCATAAATATTAAGCGTGTAAAAGTGATTCACAAAGTCTAACTTTCTGGATTCTGGATACAGCAGCTCACTTTTTTTCAATCTACTACATTTTCTCTATCTTTTACTCTCCATTCTGGATTCAGATAAATATTTTATGCAACTCGATATCATCATTACATAAACATAAACATACACAACTATTTCATGTGCGTGTGATGATGAGATGGAATATTTACATTCATATTTTGTTTTGCTTTCCATTTTCTTTGTTTTTGGTGGAAAGTGTTTATGGACTGGAGCGAGACGATTGAGTGAAGCATCTAGAATTTAGAATTTGAATTTACATGCGTATTATCATCCCAATGATCCTGTATTTACATTTATGAATAGGAACCTCGTTGTCGATGCCGGTTGCCGTTTTCAGGCTCATTATTATGCGCATACATGTGTTCCGTTTACTACTTTTAGAGGCTGGATCAACTTTCCATACAGTTTTTGTGTTTTGAATTTTGTGTAGGATTAGAAACACAGAACAGAAAAGTTGGAGGAAGCAGAGATTCATGGGATTCTTCACGAAATGCATGCCCAATGTTCAATGTGTTGCCTCGAGAAATGGAGGATGAATTCAAGATGTATCAATCTTTTACTTTTCAACATTCAACCAGCTCCAGCTCCAGCCGCTGCTTCAACTCAAATTCCAGTTCCAGTTGAGTAGAATTTCCAGAAAAAAAGGCTGCGGAATATCTAGATTCTAGATGCTGCTTTTCTCTTCATCACAACTTTCAAGTTTCCACTGACTAAGGATTTCTCTGCACTTTGCACTTGCCTTTAAATCTTTAAGTAAAAAAATACATTGTAAATTGTATATCCATGATTTTTCAACAGCGAGTTTTTCAAGCAGACTAATGCATATGCAAATACAAATACAAGGGATTTTGCACAAACTCTGATTCGGATTCTCTGATTCTGTTCTCAAACTGGATGCTTTTTTCCTTGCTGGATTTTGCATGTTGGAAGTTGGAGGAGTTGGGGTTGTGCTCTTTCCGTTTTTTTCTAGTCTACTTGTTTGTTGTTCGTCCTTGTCCTCTTCTCCATCCTTCATTCTTCATCCGAGGTCTGGAGTCTCGACAGACTAGTTCATTTCCTAATCAAATCAAAGAGTTGACAAGGAAAGTAGATAAATTAGCCATCTGACGATGAATTTCTCCGTGTACCATGAGCGAGATGCTCTACGCTCTGATTTTGCTGCGGGGACTGGAACTCAATTCAACTTAACTTTAGTTTTTCCCTCCTCCAATTCCTTCAGTTTTTTACTGTGGCAAGAGTTGAAAAAGAGCGGATCCCGATTCAGATCTAGAATCTAGAATCTAGATTTTTCCTCCTTCTTTTTCCTTTTCTCGTCTTAATCTTGGTTCTTGTTTGTCAATACCAAATGTAAACCAAGTCAAAATAGCGTTTTTTATGCATTCTCAACTGTAAGTTGTACATTTTCTTTAAACGAGCTGCGCTTTCAAATTTGAGCTTTGAGCATTGAGCAACTTTTTGCAAATCCAAAGTTGATAATGATGGATAATTTAATTACGCGTGATTCCAACTTATTTAAATTTACATTCCCATGAATCACGAATCATGTAAAAGACCAAGATGAAGACGAAGATCTCAAAGTTGTCCCAATAAGTTAAAATTCAAAAAATTAACTTGAATGATGATGACCAAAACTTATAATAAACTTGTGAAAGATGAATTTGACCCAGAAAAAAGCTCACTTGCTGTTTTTTTATTCAAAATACTCAATACTATTCAATTTTCCATCTCCATCCTTCCAAAAATTTTTAGTTTTACCTAAAATAAAATAAAATTTTAGTAGACGTGCATATTTTACTCCAGTTTATACTTTTACTGTCTTTCATTGACTTTCTGTGTCGATGCTGATGACATTGAAAATCAAACCTAGTGATTTTGTACAAAAGTGTACGGAAATATTCTAGTGGAGCACAAAGTCAAAGTGGATATGGAATTGAAAACGGGTAAAAAATCATTAATCTTTTATTTGGTCAAAGTCATGAGCTGAACTGAATTGAATTGAATTGAGAATGTTGCAAAGATCCTAAATGGTAAATAAACATGACTGATGTTGGCTGTTGGATTTGGATTTGGATTCTTGTTGGAACTATGGCCAAAACCAAAAGCAAAGTCAATGCTCCACAACAAATTTTATCAGGAGAAAGGGAATGTGAAAGTGGTGGTTAGTGGGTGAAAGTAAAAGTGAAAGTACACACACAAAAACACACAGAGGGAAATATAATAGTGGAGAAAGTGCCGAAAGGCTTTCACCAAATTGGAAAATCTATTTGACATTTTCAAAACACACACTCACATGCAGGAAGAGACAGATGCAAGATCCAAGTCCGCGTCCATGGAGAAAGTACAAACTACAAACTACAGAGGAGATCCACGTGTGTGTTTTTATGTGCATTGTGTGTACACAATGAAAAGTTTGTTCATGTCCTTTCATCCTCTTCCTCATCATCATCATATTCAAAGCCCAGTGGAGTAAAGTAATGGATCCGACTTCTCACTACGCACTTTGTATTTTGTATTTTGATCGATAGAATCCGGAATCCAGAATCCAGACTCCAGCGGATATGCACCACCCACACTTTACACACTTTACACTTTTCTACAACATTCTGCATCCTTCTTTATTCTTCACTCAGCGATCTATAATTTTCTCTCTCTTTTTTTGCTCCATTCCTCTCGTCCTTGCCTTTCTTTCTCTCTCCTCTCAGCAGTGCTCAGTGCTCAGTGTTCAGTGTTCTATATAATGGTTGGTCGGCCTTTGCATAGGCATTTTGTGAAAGAGTGGAGAATGTGGAATTCCAGGGGAAAAGAATCCTAGTAAAATATAGCACAAGGAGTATTTTATGTGTAAATTTCAAAATAAAAGTTTTTGTATCAGACCGGCAGACGTTTCTCTTTCTCTTGCTTTCTCTTTCTCCTGTCGGCTGTTACCATTGCTATTGCTTTTGCTATTTCCATTGTGATTGCCATTGCCATTCTAGTAGAAAAAGAGGAAGAGGAGCTCCTATCGCTTCCAGATGCACGTATACATGATGGATGTCTCAAGTGAGCTCATTCATATCCCTTGGTGACTTGACTTGAAACTTGAAACTTGAGAGTCGAGACTGGAGACTTGAGGCTTGAACGACGTGAAAAAGAAGGCCAATAAATCAATTCCTCCACACTACACTCACACTCACATTTACAATGTACATTGTACATTTTGTACATGCACTGAACTGAGCTACTGAATTGAATTGAATTGAACTGAATTGGAAAAACACAAGGTTTTTCTTTTTTTTAATATTACACATTCTTTTCCTTTTTCTATCACATGGACTTTTTTTTACTGAAACATTCCAAAATATTCATTTTCCATTTTCAATATCCGCTTCTTTGTTTTGAAGGGGGGAAGGGTTCAAAATATTCATGTTTATGCTGATCTTGAATCTTGAGCTTTGAGCCTTGAGCTTGATTCTTCATATTTCTGGTCTCAGTTTCATATGAATTGGCCAATCCAACAGCAACGACGTTTGTCAAAGAGCAGAGAGTAGGAAAATATGGAATTTAAGAAAATGGTACAAGTATGTTTATCTTCTTGCTCCTCAGCTTCTTCTTTTGTTAAATCATTCAAGAGGAAAATTCTTCATTCAAGAGACTTTATTTACCTGTTAATTATTAAACGTGTTTATTTTTCTCCATTCTCTCCATTTCAAAGATGAGTGAAATATTTAGTATTTTGAGGAACTTGTCAAACTTTTCCTTGTTTCACTTTCGTTGTAATTCCATCCGCAGATATTATTTATTAAGTATAAAGTCCATGTAGATTGTAGATCTTCAAGCTTTTGAAACGAAGGTTTTCATCCAACTCAACGTCATCGTCATCATTGAGATGGTTTCAAAAAACCTCAAAATAAATTTTTTATTCCTCCACGAATAGCAAAAATAAACTACTTTGACTCTAAATCAAATCAGCTCAAGTTCAATCAACATGTCAATTTTCTCAATTTACAACAAAGAAGAAAGATGCAAATGCACATTTGAATTTAGTGCATTATCTATTCTGTGATATTCTATTGTATTTTAGTGTAGTAAAAATGTAAATAAGAGTGAGAAAGCTACACAGTCAGAATAATAAGAAAAACAAAACAAAAAAGGTTCTTGATGAAACTTGCCACTTTGCTTTGATTTCCTCCTCCTCCTCTAGCTTTTACCATTTTACCATTTGCATTGACTTGACTTGTATCTTGCATGTTGTATCTTGTATTGTATACAAATGTGTGTAAATTAGGAGGAACGTGAACGTGAAAATTGAAATAGAATCAAGTTGAAATTATCCAAATAGGAAAAGGAATAGGAATTTCCCCCTTTCCTAATAATAGACAAAAGACACAGGCAGTGATTTCTTTCTCCGTGTAAAATAAACTTTTTACTCTCTCTCTTTTCTCCACACAGAGGAGAAAAATTTGCCTGGGATTTGTCTCTCCTCTATTTTGTTTTGTTCTATTTGTTTCCTTTTAAAAGTGTGCGGTGCATACAAAAATGAAAACAAATTCAAGTGGGTTTATTTGAAAAGTAAACAGAGGGAGAACAGAGAAAACACGGGAATGGGATACAAAGTCTGTGTATCTACAATGTAGAAATTCCTGTTCCTGTTCTTGTTCTCTGTAATACTCTAGATTCGACATTCTGCATACATTTCTCATTGAAAAAAGAAAGAAAGAAAGAAGGAAGGAGAGCAATTTGCATGGGAAATCCAAAGAAAACTGTGTAGAAAAGAGAGAATATTGTAGATTGTACACAGACTTCCTACGGATCTTTTCCATTTATTCTACACTCTGAATTCTGAATACTGAATATATGTTGAATTTCACATTGGAATTGGAATGTAAACTGTAGACTGTAGACAAAAAAATAGATGGATGTACAAAGTCGGGGCTGGTCTGGTCTGGTTCTTGGGTTTCGTTTCAAAGTACACGCGTATCAAAGGACGGTGAAAATACATGGAGAAAGAAGAGTTTTTTGAGTTTGTGTACTCTGTACATAAATCCTAGAAGGAGGAATTGCAATGCAATGTTGGTTTAGTATGGATGGATGGATGAATGAATGAATGTCCCTGAGGATTTACCCCCGTTTGTTTCTTCTTTATACTTGATATGCTGTACCTTGTACATTGTACATGCATTTTCTCCCTTTCCAAGAATTCCTCTTCAGTTTCTTTACTTTCTCTCGTTTCTTGAGGAATCTTTTTCTGTGCGTATTTTAAAGGGCGGTGGGAGGAAAGCAAATGAAAGTGTGTTTCTTGTTCTGTGTTATTTTCTATAATATATAAATAAAAATAGATATGCACAGAAAATACAGAGGCATGAGAAAAACCCGGGAAACCCCTTCAATCCACAATTGGATCCAATATCCGTGAATTGTACATTCTAAAGTGTAGAAATTCAGAAAATTCCTTGTTGTTGTTCTTGTTGTTTCAATTTTTCTCCATGTTCCAGACTTGTTCTACTTTCTAGATCCTAAAAGGAGAAGAGAAAGTGAAAGTAAAACTGGAACTTGGACTTTCTCTTTTCTCTACAAATTCCTTTCTCTTCCCTATTTTCTGGATTCAAGTTGTTTGCTCCATGACAAAATGCTCTAGAGTTTAAAGAAAAATAGAGAAATGAAAATAGTAGAGTAAATAATAAAATATGGCCGAATTTTAAAACGGAGGAGTGGAGAAATGGGGAACTGGATATGAAAATTCCAACCCTTTGAATTTTTTAAATGTATGTTATGTTGTGTTGTGATATGATAAACAGAAAATAGAAAGAAAAACATGTAAATAAGCTAAATAAAAAGAGGAAGGAGAAAGAGAGGACATTTATAAAAGTAATGTAAATATAAATATTTGTAAGGTTTGTGCATGATCTCTGGGAGTATGATAAATATTTTACATATGCTAAAGTAGGGAAATGAGGTCAAATTCCTCATTCCTCATGTTTGTTTCTCATTGTTTGAATTGAGCACTGAGCATTGAGAAACTTCTTCCCGACGGGACATGAAAATGTAGATGAAGATGAAAGAAACACGCTCAATCTTCAGTGTACACTGTAAAAAAACTGGAACTTTCTTCTTCTTTTCCTTGTTTCTTCTCTTGTTCAACGTTCAAAAATAGTGAACTAACAAATGTAGAATTTTTCTCTCCTCTATCTTGAGAAATGTACATAATTTTGTATTTTAAGGTAATGTGAACAACAGTGTTTTGAATTGAAGTTTGCAGGAATCGTGATAATGATATCATACTTTGTGCTCTGTTTGCAGTGGACTTTAGTGTCCGAGTCAGAAGGATATTCAAAGCAAAGTCAAACACTTAAATTCAAAAGTCTGGTCCATGCCGAAAACATGTATCTTTAGTGTACAAATACAAAATAAACGTACACTGTACACTGTACACACGTTAGAATTTCTTCTCCCCCGTCTCGCTCACTCGCTTCCATTTCCTCACACATTTTGAATGTACATGTATATGTATACGTAGGAGTATTTACATTGGACATTGGACTTTTTGCAGGGGGCACATGATATGATACTCATGTACTTTCCTTGATAGTTGATACTCATCCTTCTCCCACATTCAGCGTCTCCCTCTCCCACACTTTCCATCCTCCTTCTTTGTGACTTTGTGTATGTGTGAGGGTATTTCTGCCGGGTTTCGGTTGTATGGCGATGCTGATAATGTCGAGTTTCCAGTTTCCAGTGTCGAGTAGTTCAGGAGAAGAAGAGAGAAGAAGAAGGAGAAGACGGAGTGAAATTGAAATGTTAAAAATTCATTGCACAGCCACCATCCAATGCAATCTTTATGTGATGCTCTCCGATTTCGGCTTTCGTTCTAGGCTTTCGCCCATCTCCTTCTCTTCTTCTTTCTCTTTATTATTCTACTTCCACTTCCACTTGCTCTTGCACTTGTTTTTGTACAGTTACTTGCCTCATCTTTTCCCTCCTCCATAAAATATGGAGAAATGCCCTTAAAACTACTTTAGGAAGCTTCCCTTTTCCATTCCTCCATTCCTCCTCTACCTTGATCCTGCAACGTACTCTGAAAATATCTACAATCTACATTGCACTGCACTCGTCCATTGCATATGTATTATGTAGTTTTAATCCTCCTTCTGTTGGCTGCTGGTCGTTGGTACTCAAAATATTACAAATACATGCGTACCTTTCACTATATCACGATACGGCACGGGAGAACATGGAACGAGGATGCTGAAATAAAAGCCAACTTCTCACTATCTGCAGCACTCGTTCAGTTTTCAGCAGACAAAAGTCAGATGTATAATTTCAGTAGGCGTTCAAATATTATGTATGTTTGATACCGGAGCAAAAGCGAGGGTGGAAGTTTTACGTATTTTATATTGAAATTGTCATATGTGTAATATCGGCATCGTCATGGTTTTCATGAGGAATCAAGAGTATCATTATCACTGGATTGTATTGGATTGAACTGCTTTCATAAAATATGAGAAAGAGAGAGAGAGCAAGCGGATATTGGATAATATTACACAAGCATTACATTATTAGTTATTAGATTGTACATTTTACACTGTGTGTTGTGCGTTATGGGTTATGGTTATGAAATGGAAAGGTGACGGCGAAGGTAGGCAAAGGTAGAGGGTAGTCAACACAGTACACGGTACACAGGTAGTCGTAATCATAAATTTCCTCTTATTTAGACCATTTCAAATTACACGCATTGTTATTACTATTGTTATTAGCATCTTTTCCTATATTTATATCTATTCATATATGGAGTCTGGAGAATGGTGAATCGGTAGTTGGATTCTTTAGGACTATCATTCCATTCCAGCGTCTCCGTACCGCAGGCTCACAGCTCACAGCCCACAGTACACATTTGACTATTTACTATTTACTCAATGGGCAACAAAAACAAGCGATGACTCTTCACTGCTTTCTCCTGTCTCCAGGTTCCGTGTTCAATGTCCAGGTTCAAAACAGACTGGAAACTGGAGAAAATGGGATAGCTTGAAGCTGGAAGCTGCATCATGAAACTGAGAGCAGAGAGAGATGCAATATTCCAGTTCCAGTTTCCAGTAGACTATAAAATGAAATGGTTAATCCTTTTGCTCTTTGCTATTTCCCCGTTCCTCGGAAGCTAAATATTTCGCTTGTACATTTTCCTGTTTCACAAGTATATGTGAAACGGTGTGGGTGGCATTAGTACCAGCTCATCATCGTCCTTCTCCTCCTGCTCGTCAGCTACTCACCTCGGAAATACTGATACGGATGTGAAGTCACCTTCCTCTTACATGTACAAGCAGAATGCAGAAAGTTGTATGTTGTGTCATATAGTCCTTTTTATGAGCTGCCGTGTACATAATTTCCTAATTTCCTTCTCTTCCAGTTTCCAGCTTCTACTTTTCAGGTAGATACGAGTCTAGAGTCTAGTGTAATGTACTTTGTTTATATTTTATACTTTATACAAATGACGTTTATCCCTTTACAATTTTCTCTGGAATCTCTGGTTTCTAGATTCTAGATTACACCATCATTTTAAATATTTAATATACAAAAATGTACAGTGTATTTTGTGTTCTGCGTGCATTTGACTCGTCCTGGTTCTGACTTGACTTAAAATCCCAAATACCAAATTCCAAACATCAAACGAAAAAGAACATTAGTTTTCCAAAATTGTTGGATTTTTGATGCAACTGAAGAATTTTATCATCATGATCCGCCGTCGTCATCATTCCATTCCCATACATAAAATATTGATTCATCATGATGATGAAAAGATAACTCACCTTTATTCTTTTTCCCTCATTGTAGCTATAGCGGACCGGTTCTTTCTTATTTTATATTAAATTTCAGTTTCAGATTTTTCATAAAATAATAACAATTTAGTTC
>JAQGBI010000665.1:0-13775 GCA_034698325.1 Sminthurinus elegans | reverse complement strand
CGATTATGGATGGTGTGTTATTACAATTTTGATACGTTTTGAGTTTTGGAGGAATGAGAATCAGAAAGGGTTCTTAAAGTTCAAAATTCAAGAAAAAAATGAAAATGTGCAAGGGAAAAGAGAGAGAGAAAGAGAGCTAGTAGTTTTTAGTGTATGTTGGAATTCGGTGGAAAGGGAGAGAAGAGAAGAGAAGAGAAGAGAAGAGGAGATGATGGGAAATGGAAGAAAGGAAACTAATAGGACATTTTCTTTCCTCTTTTCTTTCCCCGACTCGACTCGACTCGCCTTATCTATAGATGGATGAAGATGGAAGATGGAAGAATGGAGGAATGGAAGAGTGTGGTATATCCCGCATGTAGATATAGATAAAGATATTGGATAGTGAGATAGTGACAGGGAGAAAGGAGAAAGGAGGAAAAGAACTTTCTCCTTCCTCGTTGACTTTAGATTTGAGAGCTCAACTTCCGTTCCACATTGATGAGGATGAGAACAATTCCTTGGTCCGCGGTCCCACTCCATTTTCAGCTCCGTTTTCAGGCGGAGGACGAGGAAAAAATAGAATGGTGAAAAGAGGATTTCTCCGTCTTCATTTTCTTTCTTCTTTCTTACTTTCACATCTCGCCTCCACTCCACTCCGTCCCATCCCATTCCCAAGGCGACTATTCAAGAAAAGCCAAGAAAAGAGTCTGGAGAATACTGGCTTTTATCTCTCCAGAACTCAGATTCCAGGTACATTATACTACATCACATTACACTCCCTTCGCACAACCAACAGAATCCCTACAAGAATCCCACTCTTTTTCTCTCTCTTTCTTTCTCTTTCTCGGCGCTACGTGGTAAATTTACTAAAACCGGAGTCCTCTCTTCCAGCATAAAACATGCACACGAACGTATTAGATTTTGCGTAATAATGGAGCGGAAAATCTGCAAAATGCTTCTCAGTTGCATAATAACAATAACTCCACTTCCAACCTTCAATACACAATCACAATAAACACAAGACTCAGATTCAAACTCCTCTGCTTCTAATCTCTTCTATAATTATCATCTCTTGAAAACACCTTGTTTTTTTAATCCACCTCTTTTTGTTCAAGATCCTAAAATTCCTTTGAACTCTGTCGTCCGGAAAAACTACTACAATTACTTGAATGCAGTAAAAGAGGGAAGAATGTGGATTGCTAAATTATTTTATGGCGCAAGGAAAATTTAAAGCTGGAGATTGGAATCCATGGACTTGGAATTGATCCTGTTTCCAAGTTGACAGCAAAACATTTTGAGAGGTTAAAGAAGACTCGAGAAAAAATCCGGTCGGAGGACAGAAGAAAATGGGAAGGGGATAAAAAGTACTTGAATTGTTGTGTTTGTAAAGGGATTTGAGTTGCGCTGAGTTGGAGAGGTTTCGCTTGGTGGAAAAGGACACTTGACTGTGTCAGCCCATCACAGGAACAGAAAACAGGACAACCCGAAACAAGGTTTGCACAGAAAATAGAAAATAGAAAACTAGACCAAGTCTCGTCCTTTTTTCTCCTTCTTCCTTCTTTGCGTTTTGTCAGGAACAAGCGGATTTTTGTACTTTATGTCGCTTCTCCCTCCTGAAACTGACATTCATATTGTTTTTCCAATAGCCCAAAAGTAAAAATAACTTGTAACACTTTTTGGTTCTGCTTGAGCTTGACATTTGTCAGTGTATCTGTTCTGTTCCAGACAATTCTGGATTCTTGATCAACGTCTCTAAAATTTCCACCATTTTATTCTTTATTTGGCTTCTCCGGCATGAAAAACACGAGAAAATTTGAAAATGTGCAAGTTTTTTTTTTTTAGATTTCTTGTATTTTTTTGAATAAAATGGTAAAATAAAATAGTTTTATTCCTCCTTTTCAAACATGTGCTTTGGATGTTTATTGAAATATTATTGAAAAAAATGGTAATAAAAATTCAGTCTGATTAAAAGTTACTCTGCAGGAAATTCTTGTAGAAAAATGTTGTGAATTGTGAATTGTAAATCTCGTTGAGGATTTTGAATATGGCCATTCAGCTTTTAATGTGGACTTGAGACTGTCAAATAGAAAGTAGGAAAAACATAATAGGGAATACGGAATAGCAGACGTCAAACGTCAGTTGTGAGTTTTAGACTGTGGAGCCGAAATGAAATCGGGTGGAGTCAAATGAAGGTTTACATGTGTTTCTTCCAGTCTGATATTTGATATTAAATCCATGAACATGTTCACATTGTGCTTTTACACAGAAACATTTGTCTAGGACAAGTCGAGGACTGAGGATTGAGGAAGCTAGTCAAAGGGAGTCAAAGGGAGGAAGAAGATTGATGCCACAGGGTGACTGAACAATGAACAATGAACAATGCAGAGTGTAGAGCAACAAATACAGAAACCAGAGTACAAGGCCATGGTGGAAAATGTCAGGATGAATTCAATCTGTTCAATCACAATTTGTATTCTCCACTCCAAATTTAGAGACAGGCTCAACCGTCTTGACAAATGTCTTGAGTCTTGACAAGTCAAACTCATTTTCATGTCTTTCTGCTCTCCGTATTCTGAATTCTGTATTCTGTATCAATTTCCGCATTCAAAGACTTGTGATCAAATTTCAATCTTTTTATTAATATTTTAAATGAGCTCTCCAGGAGCGATCAATAACTCGGAATCCGCTCAGATAACCCTCCAGGCCACTCACGTTCATCGCTATCTGAAAACTGTAAACACGTGTGGAAAAGCCTTCGCTTCTAAAGAAACCCCCTTTGGATTTCCCTCAACACATGAAATAAATTATTGAAAACAAGTCGAAAGCAGTCCATTCTGCTACTCCTCTTTTTTGCAATTTCTCTCAAGCCTCAAAAGTTTACCTTGTTAAACTACAAAGCCCTTCAATATTATCATACCTTTATTCATTATCCCCATTTCTCTTACATTTTGCTACAGCTGTGTGTCCGATGACTAAGGCTCGTCTGCTCGCATCAACGATGAAAGGCATTCAAAATAAAAAGTGGATGCAAGTAAAATCCTGGATGAAAGGAAATGGGACAAGTTTAAGACTTTGAGGAGAGAGGTGCAGTCTGCAGTCACAAATAAAAGATAGAAATTCACAAGGGATCTTTCTGGATTGTGTTACAATTGGAATCAGCTGTAAAAAATAAAGAGACAAGAATTTCAACTCGCAACTCGTAAACGTCCAAAACATGAAGCAGTAAAGTAAAATGGACTTGAGATGATGATATTATATTGTTTGTGTATAAATATGTATGTAGAATTATCTGCATATGAAACTGCGGAGCTGTGGAGCTGTAAATGTGATTTAATACTGCACAAAGATACAATAGAACAAGTTGACGTTGTTGACTCGAGTTACAATTTTACGGCCTCCCATCATTCCACCTCAAAAAACAGGGGAGAAAGGAGGAGATTGGCAGAGAGAGAGGAAGAGAGGGGAATTATGAGGTAGGCGGATGGAAAGTGGGAGAGAGAAACTGTTTAGGTATTCTTGGCCCGTTCCTGGAGTCTGATATAATCGTCATGTCCTATATTACATGCTCTGTCATGGGATTTATTCAATTCTGTGCGGCGGTGGATGGACGGGCTCCTGTAGTAAACCCGTCTACTCCTTTCAAGCACCAGGACGAGTGGAGAGCGTAGCACAAGAATGGAAATTCGCTGTCTAGGAGAATAATAATCTGTGCTGAGACTTGCGACTCAGTTGTTGTTTCTCTCTCTCTCTCTCTTGGCCGCATGCAGACTGTGACTCTTGAAGCATAACTTGTGCGTTGAAGAAGATTGAGGACGGAGGATTGAGACTCCACTTAACACAAGTCTCAGTTTCATTCCAGTCTGCTGTGTGTTGTGTTGTGCTGTCTCCTCCGTGGTTAATCTACTGAGGAGTGTTGTTAGTTCTAGTCCTCTGCTTGACCATAAATACTTTCTCCTCACCACATCCACACACACTCCACTTTCTCCTCTCCTCCTCTCATGTCTCCTCCACTTAAAAATACCCATACATTTTTATGCATCAACTTGTCTTCTTTCTCACTCTTCTGTTTTATGTGCAGCCTGGTCCAACCACTTTTAAATACTTTATGGAATACGCTTTATCAAATTTGGAGGGTCCTAATTTTAAAATAAGAAATGGGTGGAAAATGTTCAGTTGGAATGGCTGAAGAAATGAGACGGTAATAGAGTGAGGGGGCCGAGGTGCGATGAATGGAACAAGATGTAATAAGACGAGACAAGAGTTTAGGATGAATCAAGAGACAGGAAAGTAAATGTAAAATATAAGAGGCTTTGGCTTTGGATTTGGATTCGGGTTACATCATAAATATTGTTCTTTGTCCGGGTTGTTTAATTAGTAAATAGTAAAAGTTGTTGAGCCCCGAGTTGAGTTGAGGAGAAAGCGGAGAAAGAGGAGAGCGAACAAGATAAATCCCGTGACCGTGTCATCCCCAGTGAACACGCTTTTCTTCTGTACTAAACTGAGCCGGCTCCTGTTTCCTCTGTGGACTCTGTTGACGGTGCAGTGGGCTACAAAATACAAACTCGGTGTTGACATTGTGCGGCGGATTAATCCCGATTAATGAAAAAGACTGTAAATGAAAGGAGTTTTGTTTTGTTTTACCATGCATTTGATATTGACTCTGCTTTTCTCCTGTTCTCCTCTTACGCATCAACTGAACCGTGTTTTTGTTCATGTGTTTTGTGTAGGAGTGTTTTCGTACGGGAGGGAAATCTTTAGAATAAACCATCCCGAGCTGAACTGGGCACAGAGTGTGGAGTCCGAGATGAGACCTAATTAATCCCCTTCCTTGACAATGTAAACTGTGTGTGTGAGAGAGAGAAAGAGAAAGATAAAATAGAACACAACAAATTTTGCATAAAAAACAGAGCAGAGTCCACGGAAAAACTCCTTCTTCGCTCCTCCCGCACTCAACCAGGAGAAACGCACCATTTATTTACTTATTTAGTCATTCATTCTGGCGCATTTAGAGACTTTTCCTGGCGACTCGCGACTGGGAAATGAATCCAGAATCCAGAATCCAGGATCCAGGCAAACGAAGGCTGAAAACTAGGAAACGGTTAGCTAAAATGGTTCATGTGTTGAGATCCCAGATTTATTTAGCACTGTGTTTTATGAGAAACAAGTTGCTGAATGTTATATTTAGTCTCCTCTTTTTTGTTTACTTTAAAATAACCATAAATAAATTTTAATGTTCAGTCTGTCTTGAGAAGATTCCACATCCATTTCATTTCATTTCATTTCGTTATTTAGACCATGGGGAAATGTATTCAATGAAACATTCATTTTCTCCTTTGCAACAAGCACACTCTTCCTTAATTCAAGTCCAAAGAAAGTTGGAATGACAAAAACTGTCTTGAGGTCATTAAAATTTAGAAACCATAAAAAAATTATCCAATTCGCTCATTGTTTTTGACTTTTCCTTTTCCTCCTCATTTTCTTCGTTTGCTTGATTATGGTTTCTATTTCCTGTTTCAATGTTTCAGTCCAGTTCAAGTAATAAATGTTGCCAGTTGTTTGGGTCTGGTTGGGCTGAGCAACAAATGATTGACTTGGTTCCTCCTTTTCATTAGCAGCATATGGACAATGGACAAGTCAATGGAACGGAACGGAAGGACTTTCGTTGTTTCCCTCTGCACGAAAAAGACTTGATCATCCTCTTTTCCTGCACTCCGTCTTCATCTGCTGAATACTTTGTGGCTTCTGACTTCTTATCCATTTCTTGTTGTTCCCTTCCTTCTCATAAACTACTCGAGACTCGAGACTCTGGATACGAATCAGCATGGAGAGGAAAGAGGATGAGTTGTGCAGGAAAGTTGTGATTCACTCGGGTTTTGCTCCAGTTTGGAAATGCAGACTTGACGGACTTGGTCAGAGGCTAAGCGAACCGTATCAAGAATATTTCCGCGACTTCCACTCGGCAGGAATTGACTGGAGACAACTCGGCGTAGTCTTCCGAGTTTTGAGGAATGGAGGAAGAGAAGATGTGATCCGATGGCTCAGTCCAGAGTCCTGTGGAGTTCAAGTGTAAGGTTCTTTGAGGATTGTGGATAAAAGTGAATGTGTCTGAAAGGGGAGACGTGAGACAAGAGAGGAGGACAGCAGAGTTACTCTTTTCCCTTCTTCTTTCTTGGATTGTTCCTTGTCTTTGCCATGGGAAAGAGTGGGAATGTGGAGGAAAGAAAGTGGAAAAGAGCCTTCATAATTCTCTCTCATGATTTATAATACTTGCCTCAAGAAAAGAGCCAGTTAGACAAAAAAATTCATGACATTTATTTGACCATTTTTTTCGCTTTTTTATGGGAGACTTTCCCATTGAACCGAGTTGGCGGAATGGAGAAAAAGACTCGCATCCTCATTTCAAATGAAATAGTCTAGTTCATGCAAGGCCATATATTTACACTAGAAAGTTTTCATTTCAAATGCTCTCCCTCTCGCCTCTTTCTTCCATCTCCCTTTTTTACATCCACGTTTCAATTCCTCCTTTCACTTTCTCTTTTCATCCATTCCCACTTGTTCTACGTACATTTGACTCCAACTCTTTCTTTTTTTCTTTCTTTGTTTCTTTCTTATTTCTCTTCCTTTCTCCGTCCTTCTTTTGTCGCCTCCTTCACTTTCATCCTCCGTCACCCTTCACAATTCATCCTCCAGCTTTTCAATCCTAAAATTATCAAGTCCATGCAAAATTTGACAAATAAACAAATACGTGACATTGCAATAAATGGCAAGATGATCACCAAAGGATTTTACTAGTTTTTTTAGTATCATTTTGTACAATTTAATATCATGTTTATAGTGAGTAAAGTTTCTTTGCAAAAGAAATTGCAATGTTTTTAATAATAATGAAACAGAAATCAAAGTGCGTTTGTACGCAGTGCAACAGAAAAAACAAATAACAAATGATTAAATACATTGAATTGAACAGTGTACACTGAATTTGTGAAAAGAATAAAAGAGTTTGTTGGGCCTCATCGCCGTCCTTTTTCGTCCAAGTTGTTCTGTATTCTGTTGACTCCTGTTGGCTTTGTTCTGGCTTGAGACTCGGAACGGAAGAATTCCCTGGATTTGTTATTTGTTATTTGCCAATGAGCTGGATGAAGCGTTGACGCACTTGGTTACGTAATAATCATCTTGATAATGATGATAATAATAATAATCAGGAGCAGGGGGAAAAGTAAGGGGAAATATCATGTTCAGCATCCTCAGCACCAAGGAAAAGAACAGATTCAAAAACACTACTTGTTTGACGAGCTGATTTCCTAGCAACTCTAGTTATTATTTTTTGTAGTCCTTGAAGCATCCTTTCTCCAGCTCTCCAGTTCCACACCAATTCCAGTTCCACATAAAAAAACAGTGAAGCGTGATAGAATTTCCAGGATTTTTCATCCATTTTACACTTTGTACATGAATACACGAGCTCCGTCGAATGTTTGAGCATAACAAATGTAGAGTCGCTGGATTGAATTTGATTGGATTGATAAAGTTGCACTCACATCAAATCAAAAATATGATTGATTCACTCACACTCCTCATTTTTTTAACGAGCAGCCCAAACTTCATCTTGACGACGACGACTACAACGTGGAAACATGAGAGGAAGAATTCCCCTTCAAACTTTGTACAAACAATTGATTATGGTTGAGAAATTTGTTCCGTGCTTTCCAACTGGCGGATTTTATTTCATGGAGAGTTTTTTATTTCCCTTTGTTGTCCGTAATTTAATTACACTTTCTATGTAATTCAATATTTTCTACACTATAAACATACATTTAAATTTTATCAAAGTAGAATATTTCACTACCGTTTCTTTCCTCGTTCAAGTGTTTGTACAAAGTACAAAGCTTCAAGTTGAAGCTGAAAAGTACACAGTTTTCACTTACACTTGTTTAATTTTTATGGGATTACTGTGTATTTGAAATAACACGGGTTGAGTTCAGTCATTCTGCACCTTGCTTTTATGTTTTAGATATCCTATCACGTTATAAAAATTAGAAAAAGGAGGAGGTAGTAGTTGAGGGTGGGGAGGGGGAAATTCAGCGTCGTCTGCACATCCACAAACAAGGAAATTAGACCACAAAATAACACTTTTAAAACTGTCACTCCCATTCCAATCGAGGATTTCCCCGTCCATTCACGCAGCTGTTTTAATTTCATGACGGATTCCACAGCTCCATTTCCGGCTGCCATCGCCATTGCACCTTCACCTGCAAAAACCACAATCAAATCAAAACATTACAACATTTTTCATTCACATTGAGAAATTCTTTGAGTTCTTTTTATCGTATTATTCTTTTTATTGTTATTCTGTATTCTGGAGGACATATTTTTCTACTTGGGATTCCTGCTCAAAGGAAATCCAGCTGCACCTGGAAACAGTAATTTAATTGGCTGGAAAGCATTTAGAAAGCGAACGCGGAAAAGGCAAGTGGGGTTTGTCACCCGGAAATCCATGACTTTTGAGATGGCGGAGAGTTGAGAAGTGGAAGCAGGCGAATCGTGTGCAAATTTTGTAGTAGGAAATATTAGAGATGGAGTGGAGGAAAAGACAAGACAAATGAGACTGCTCCGGGTTGACACAGAAAGAATGTATGCATAATATTTATGAGGGTGGTTTTTGAGAGGAAGAGGACGAGAAAAGACAGAGGAGGACGGGAAATGTAGAATTTAGAGGACAAAACTGGAGGTAAAGTTGGTGACCAGGCAAAATGAAAAGAAGGCAAGACTGCATAAACTAACTATCCGCCGGTATTCCATATTCCAGTTGGCTTTGGCTTTTGGGAAGCATGGAAATTTGACAAGGAGCTTCACTATGGAAATGAGAGGGAAAAGAGCAAGCAGAAAGGAAAAAGGGAAAAAGTGGAGAAAATGTAGGTAAATTTTCATAATATACTTTTTATAACTATCCCATTTTTCTAGAGAATCTGGAGCCCATAAATAAAAGAGTCGAGTAAAAATAAAAATGGAGAGTAGAATTCTGTTCTCGTGGAGCTGGAAACATGCATTACATTTCAAGTACTGGATTTCCATATCCTGTTTCAACTTTCCCTTCTCCTCGCTCTTGTTGTACATTTTACACGTATTCCCGTGATCCTGTTGATTCCTCGCATCCGCTCCCACGTCTAAAACAAGTTGTTAACCTCATTTAAATAAGGAGGCAAGGAAAATACACAAAGTAGATGACTTTTCATGGTTCCTTCTTCCACTTTGTGCTTCGTATTTTGTACTTTGTATTTGGACTGGACTGGAACGCCATTTTGTATTTTATATTTTTTAGTTGGTTGTAAAACGGGAAAGAAGAAAGAAAATATAATTTTTAGTGGTATTTCTTGAGTGGAGAAACAAGAGAATAGGAATCAAGATGCACAGAGGAGACATGCAAAAGTGTAGCTACATAAAACATAAATGATAAATCTACCGTGTACATCTTTATACAAGGGGCATGCATCATCATCAGCATCATCGTGCTCCACGAAAATTCCCATTCCCTCCTCCCACTTCCCACTCACAAGTTTATAGCCTAATATTTTGGGGATAAGGAGTACTGGGAAATTTATATTGTTTTTTAAGTGCGTCCTCCTCAATTCCGTGTAGTCTTCCGGCATTTCCTATTCCACACATGTCCACAGTGGAAACAAGAAAGAACTGCGTAGATAAAACATTCAGATTCTCTTTACTCCAGTTTCCTTTTTTTTGCAAAACATTCTCATCATGAATTTGCAAAATTCTCATAGATTTTATTACGCTTGTACATGTTTCACATTATCCAAATTTATAATGCTTTGTTGTGGGGCAGGATGTTGGTTTTGGTGTTGGTGGGTGGAAGATTAAAAGGTACAGAAACTGAGGAGATTACATGAATAAAAAGGATTGGGACAACACAAAGAAAGCAGAGAAAAGGTTTACCGTTGATGACGTGGACGTGGATGGTGTTGTGAGTGAGATTTCCCAAGGAGCAGACGTAAGGTCCAGAGTCATTCTTCCTCGCGTTGGCAATGTACAAAACACTAACTGCTCCCTCCTTCCGTATCGTCGTCTTCACACTGCCAATCAAACATGAAACAATCAAACAATTAATTAATTAAGCATCACATAAAAACTCTAATCTATTACAACAAATGCAAAATGTTATTGAATTGAGTTGATTTGCTTCCACAATATTGTTTCTGTCCATGAAACTCAAGTGATGTTGAAGCGGAATAGGAGACTGAGTGCAGAAGTGGAATTGGAAGGCCGAGTCGGGGAAATGAATTTACACAAAATGGAGATGAAGCTCAAGTTACCTTGACTTTGATGCTACGGAGAGGAAATGTGTAGTAAATGTCAGAGGAGGAGGAGGAGAAGGAGAAAGTAAGGATGAGTAGAAGACACGGGCACAGCTGCATCAAAACATGCTAACACGACCTTTTCCCCTGACATTTATGCACCCGGTAGAACTGCACATCCCATTTTGTGTACACTGTACAATATGGAAATATGCGAAAGGTTTTGAGGGAAAGCAGAAAGCAGACTGCAGCGTAGTGCATAGTTTTGTAGGACGGGGCTCATGGACGCCGACATCCGACAGTCATCAAAGACCCTGTCTCATTTGCATATTTTGAACAGAACAAGAACAAGAAGGAGAAGAAGAAGAGTGGAAGAGAAAGTAATGGGCGCAAAGGAGCGAGATGAAACAAAGTTTTGGGTAAAACATAAGTTGGATGATGATTGTGAATGGTGAAGAGGGGAAGAAGAGAGTAAGAGAAGGAGGATGCGATAGGACGGGACTGGACGATGTGGGAGATCCCACTCAAAGTTGCTTCTTTTTATTATCCCGAGGATCCGCTCCCTGACTATTTTAGTGGCTGTGGCTGTGAGAGTGAGTGCGAGTGTGGCAGGGACAGAGGTATGCAGTCTGTACTTTGCGAACTGTGACTGCTAGCTGCGGTGATAACCACATTTCTCTTTCCGGTTCAGACAAATGACTCTGGAGATGGACGAGAGAGGCTCTTTCCACATATTTCCATCGTCTAATTCCCCTTCTCCCCTTCTTCCCACTCCCAATTCGCAATACCTTCTCATGATCAAGGAACGTCTTAAGTTAATTTCCACTCTCTAATTCACTCTTTCTTCTGCTCAGTTACGGACAAACAGGGAGAGTGTGTGCATTATAAATTATGCATTTCTTTTACATTATGACAATCACATTAGCGCACTTTGGTCCGAACATCCACACAACACACGGGAGGGACTTGGTCATGAGTCAGAAGCCTGGAAATCTCATTTCCTCTCCTCTTTCCGTCCAACCCAAACACAAACATTCCCTCGCTCCAGTTTCCAGTCAACACAAGTTTTCATGCTGAACCAGCAGAATGTTCCTGACTTTACAACCTTAACTGCCGTCTTCCATCTCGGCCTCTGTTTTTGCCTGTCTGGAGAACTGGACAACTGGAGACAGCAAGTTTACACAGAGTCTCCTCGTCATGCTCTAATCCTCAGCCTCAGCGACTTTACTCCACAACTGCATCCATCCTTCCTTCCACTTTCCACTTTCCACACACACGCACACATCCACTCTTATAAATTTACGTAATTTCAATCCTGTCTCCCTTTCCTTTGCTGCCCCTAATCTTTGGTAATTTCAGAGACTTTCTCCATGGAAAACACCAAGAACTGAGCATTAAAACCAGCAAGTCATAGAAAATTCCATAGAAAGATAAATTGAGTCAGAAAGTGAAAATAGAGCTGGACTGAAATCTGAAATAGAATCATAAGTCATGTGATTTACTTTGCTTTTAATGGTGCAGAGTGCAGAGTGGAGAGTCTCCAATAATCAAATGAGTACATGCCAAGAGATATTGGGAAATTCATGTAGCTAAATATCACATGTACACACACACTCTGCACTTTGTACTACTTTTCTACTCTCCACACTGAACACAAGGAACAACCCTCAAAGACGAAAAGAAAGAAAAAAAGACGGAGCAAGTGAAAGTTTGATCCTGTAGAAATATGAAGTGTCACAAAAGGTGTCAAGTTACGTGTTAGGTGGTTCATGAAACTTTATTTGTTGCTCATAAAAGGAAATAACAAAAATACTTTTTTTTCTCTTTTCTCTGTAGCAAAGTTTCTAGTGTATATTTGTCATCTCATATTCCATAGTCGCTCTCTAAGTTGAACAGCGTTTGAGCAGTCGGTAATACAAATACTAAATACTAAATTCATCTGAAGAGAAGAGGGAAATTACAACTAAATATATTATGCCTTGTTACAATTCTCAATTTCAGTTATGACATTTTGCTCCTTTTACACATGATACTCCTTTTGTGTTTCCTTTTTTAAATTAACCTTGTTACGACCTTCCATTTTGAGCCCAGTGAAATGAAACTTGTCTTGTTCCGAGAAGTTCCTTTCAAAACTCCTCTGCTCTGCTCCGTGCGATCAAAGCGCTCCACGTTTTTACACACCCCAAACTGCAAACACAATAAATTACCTAAGCGACGAGTTTCCGGTGTGCTTCATCAATTTAATTGCTATTTGAGCTGCGCTTGCGTCCTGCGTCACAAGAATCCACTCAACAGTTGAAACAAGGAACAGAGGAAAAAGAGGGAAAAGAGGAGAGCAGGAGTTGAGTCAAGAATAGCTCAAGTGGATCCACGTATTTTGGAATATTAAGGAATTTTGAGACCAAGAGGAAACTGAATGTGTAAAACATTAGACAAGAAATGAAATAGAAGCGGAAGTTTGAATATGGAGCACGTGGTGTAAATCATGAGCAGAAAATGAAAGAGAGACAAAAGACAAAGAAGAAACTGAGTATAAAATTCATTGAATTGATTCTGTGGAAATCATATTCGTGTCTAGAGTCTCGAGTGAAAAAATCATCCTTTTTTATTCATGATTCGTGTCAAGACGATGATGATTTAGCTGTTGAAACAAAGGTTCAAGTTATTAGCAAAGCATACTTTTTCAATTTGGATGGCCAAACTCAAAAAGACAGGGAAAATGAGAATGTGGATTGGAATATTGAAAAATTGGAAAAGTAGTTTGGCTGAGGAGTAGTTTCGAAAAGATGAGAAGAAAATCTGGCTCATGAGCTTTCCATTATCTCCTCTTTTTAAATGTGGATTTTTTGGGCAGGGCAGGGCCAATCAAAAAGAGATTTTTGGAATGTGAAATCACCATCAAGAAAAGTAAAGTAAATCTCGGGGCAGCCTGTTGCCTCCTGATTTTTTGGAAGAGAATGGGAAACTGGAGGAAGGATGAGGATGAATTAGCTCCCTTGTGAATTTTGTGGCTGGTTTTGTTTGGAGTGGCTGGAATATGAGGATGAGGATGGAACATCCTGGAATATTCGTCTATCCGCACCTTCTCTCCGCTATTCTCAGCTTTCTTTAAATATCTCCGCGTCCTAATAAAGCACACTGCTCAGATGTATCTACACCCTCTTCGGAAGATCCCCCGAGAAAAGCCATAACTTTCCACCACACTTCACTCCACCACTAAAACAAGACAAGCTCATCTCCAAACTACTAATGTGGATTTAGGTTTCAAAGCCAAGCTTCATCCTTTACATTATTCCATTCTCAATTCTGGGATCCCCTCTCCAGAAACTCCTCTCTCAGCTCCCTCGTCCCATTTTTTCAGTTCATTTCAGTTTTTTACAATTAATTACAAAACGGACATGTGTTGTGCGAATAATGAGAATGTAGAATGTGGAGTTGAGGATGGACTGGGTAATTAGTGATTAGTTGTTGCGGTAATTGGATCATTGGCCACCA
>JAQGBI010000664.1:0-13776 GCA_034698325.1 Sminthurinus elegans | reverse complement strand
ATCTGGAGCAGGCTGCCTGCTCCGTGCGCGTACGCATATTGTTGCAAAAATACAAAATCTTGGAGCATAGGGACAATTTGAGAATTGTATATAAAATGTAAATGTACACGAACTAATTACATACTGAAGGGAGCAGACAAAATATAATTAAGACTTAAGATTTTGAGAGAGGATTTCTGCTTCCTGCTCCCAAAATCTCTAATTTTCTGCTCCGAACTAGGTTATGATATTACGTAAGATTTTGCAATCACGGTATTTTATATAATATATCTTTTTTAAAGTTCCTTATCATTATTTATTATTATTATTATTATGACAACTTTTTTTTAAATTCAATTCAATTCATAGTATAAAACAAAAGACATCTTTTATCTATGATAGGTGGACCAGAATCTATCGGACTTGATATTGATTTCCCATTTACTCAAAATCTGTACGGTATACCAGAACATGCAGATTCCTTCTTACTTCGTGATACAAGGTAGTGTAAATTAGTAGTGTAAATTCTATAAATGTATTAATGAAAGAAGAAGAATAAATTAATATTTACACATCTAGTCGTAATAAATATATATTCTGAATACAGTATTTATAAATTTAAAAGTCGTACATTTTTAATTTTTAATGTGTAATATAATATGATGATGATATGAGGAAATATATTTACATGCTTTTTCAAGAATATAAATATTCAAAATTCTAGGGTTTTCTATAGTAAAATTATAATAATAATTATTAATATTTTATTTTTACAAATATCACAAATACTTTACCTAACGGCTTATAAATTTAGAGTAAATAACTTAAAAAGAGTAAAATGGTAGTAATAACAAATCATAATAATAAATTATTTATGTTTATTGTTTAATTATCCCCTTATTCATACAATATAATGCATATTTTTAGGAGTTCTGACCCTTATCGATTATACAATTTGGATGTATTCGAATATGAATTGAACAATGGAATGGCGTTATATGGATCAGTTCCTTACATAATAGCACACAGGTACTGTTCTACTTTTTTATGTTGATAGTTTGTAAAAACATGTATTTTTAATTTTCACTTTTGAACAGGACTTTGTTTGTTATTTTACAAAATTAATATTGTTACTTTCAGTCCAGAAAATACTGTTGGAGTTTTATGGTTAAATGCGGCTGAAACTTGGGTGGAGATAGATAATGGAGGTGGCTCAAATCTTGTTGATTCAATTGTCAATCTTGTTGGAGGTATTTTTGATTAAAGGTCTATAGTCTATAGCACTGCTAAACTGGCTTTGTTTTTGAATATTAATATGCTAGGATACAAAAAATCTATGATATAAAAATGTATTTATTTAAAAAAAAAAAACAGAAAAAAAAAGATAAAAAGTATTAATCCTGGATCTACTTTAATATTTTACAATCTTTCTATATTACCTTCTTGAATTGAATTGGTTGTTTTTAATTTTTGTATTATTTATAATGTTTCACACTAAAGAGAGATTTAAATATCTAAATAAATCCGTGTTCCATTTACCTAGATTTTTGGTAGTTGGTATTTTTATGAACATTAAAAATATTTTAATGGGTCTTTTTTTTTTTTTTTGTTAAACATATTTTAAAAGTTTTTATCAGGAAATGATGAAACATCGTGTATTTTTTGCAATAATATTTGATATTATTTATTATTTATTAGGTGGAGCAAATGAAGAGAAAGTGGGTAAGACGAGATGGATGAGTGAGAGTGGAATTATTGACATCTTTGTTTTTATGGGTCCAAAGCCTATGGATGTATTTAAACAATTCGGAAATATTGTTGGTACCGCTCCATTACCACAGGTTAAAAACAAATGTACTTATATTTTGGGGTTCCAATAATAAGTAAAATATATCTAGTAATAAAAAAGGATAGTCATAATTAAAATAATAATTATTATTGTAATTTATTGGGACATATTATTATTATTTTTGGATAAAAACATATATATGTACTTTAGTTATGAGCTCCTACTATCATCAGCATGTACTATAATTTCCATCAGCAAACAAACCTAATTTTATTATACTTTATTTCAGACTTGGTCCATAGCTTCACATCAATGCCGATGGAATTATAACGATGAGTACGTTTAAATAACTTTAAAGCTTGATAAAAAGTTTTAAATTAATAACAATAATAAAGTTATGCATATATTATATTTTATATTATAACATTGAATCATATTCACCAATATACCAATTAATTCTAAAATGCTTTTTTTTAATCTGTTCTAAAAATTTTGATTTAGAGAGGATGTACGATCTGTTGACGAAGGATTTGATAACCATGATATTCCATATGATGTTCTTTGGTTGGATATTGAACATACTGATGGAAAAAAGTATAATTTTAGATATTTTGAACATATACATAAACTTACTTTGATAAAAAACTTGTTACTGAAATTACTTCAAAAATATAAAAAAATAAAAAATATCTAGTTTACTTTAGTATAATTATTATTGTTTTTATTTATTTATTTATTTATTTATAGATACTTTACATGGGATCAACATAAGTTTGCCCATCCTGTCGAAATGATAAATAATCTTACAGCAAAGGGAAGAAAAATGGTGACAATAATTGATCCCCATATTAAAAGAGAATCTGGATATTTTCTACATGAAGATGCTCTTCGTGAAGATTTGTATGTGAAAGATCAAAATGGGAAGGTTTATGAAGGATGGTGTTGGCCAGGTTCATCATCTTATTTGGATTTCTTTGACCCTAAAGTACGAGAATATTGGGCATCAAGGTTTCTTCTAGAAAATTACCAGTCAACTCTTGACTTGTACACATGGAACGATATGAATGAACCATCAGTATTTAATGGACCAGAAGTGACCATGCCAAAGGATTTGATTCATTATGGAAACTGGGAACACAGAGATATCCACAATCTTTATGGAACTGTGATGGTGAAAGCTACATATGAAGGTCAACTTTTAAGATCAAATAATAAGCTTCGTCCATTTATATTAACTCGTTCTCATTTTGTTGGAGCTCATCGCTATGCCGCTGTTTGGACTGGTGATAATAATGCAGACTGGGGGCACTTGAAAGGTAACTTATACCTTTCAGTATTCATCAATATTCAAAGATTTTATACAAGATACATGTTATAAATGTACTTAAAAGTAAAAAAGGGAGTACAAAGCTCCCAATTTGTGTTTTTTTTTTATAGATCTTGAAAATTTCTCTAACTTGAAACTATTATTTTTAATTTGTATATAATATATACATATTCAGCAAAATTAATTTGTATTTTTGTAAATGGTTTTTTTGAATATATAGCATCTATTTCTATGTGTCTCTCGTTATCTATTTCTGGATTTGCTCAATGTGGCGCGGATATTGGAGGATTTTTTCATAATCCAGAACCAGAATTGGTAAAATATAATAAACATGATATTATTGTTATATTTTTTGATATATTATGCTCACTTTATAAACAATGTAGTAATCATAAGTACCTTGATTGTTATTTTCTTTTTTTTTAAACATGCTCCTGTGTATAAATTTGGTTTTGTATTTTTAATGAACTTTGAAAGATACTTCGCTGGTATCAAGCTGCTGCTTTTCAACCATTTATGCGTAATCATGCTCACATCGAGACAAAGAGAAGAGAACCATGGCTATTTGGAGATCACTACACATCATTGATCCGATCTGCTGTTCGAAAGCGTTATGCTCTTCTACCTTACTGGTATTTAGGAATTTCTGTATATTCAAATCGATAAATATTACACAAAAAAATGTCTGTATAATATTGTACATAATAATATCTAATAATAATAATAATAATATTATTGTTATATTTTATGATTTATAAACAAAGCTTTCTGTTTTTTTTTTTTTTAAATTTGTAGGTATACCCTATTTTATCAAACTGAAAAGGAAGGCGTTCCTCCAATGCGACCCCTGTGGACACATTTCCCTAAAGATGAAAAAACATTTAGTTTGGAAGGACAACATTTAGTTGGTTAGTTTTGAGGAAAATGTAATATTTATTCTTTATTCTCAAGTTAACACATCAAATCACATAATGCTACTTATGCTGATTATGTATAATATTATTTTAAAAACAATTTTGGTTATTGAATACCTTTTATTTTAAATAGGAGATGCTCTTCTGGTAAGTCCAGTAACGGATAAAGGAACAACAAAAATATCAGTTTATCTACCTGAAGGGATCTGGTATGATTTCTATACATATGCGCGTTATGATAGTCCTGGATATCATACTATTCCTGTCAATGAAGACACCGTAAGTTTATGACTTATGAAAAATTTCCATACAATTATATTAAAATTGTACATATAAGTAAGTAATAATACTAAGTAATAATAATAAATAATAATAATAATAACAATGATTTCATTGTATCATCAATGATAGATTCCCGTATTTCAACGTGGAGGAACAATAATTCCTACAAAACAAAGAATTCGTCGATCATCTACCTTGATGAAAAAGGATCCATACACTTTATTTGTCGCTTTAGATCGCAATGTAAGTCCAAATTTTATAAGCAATTTACAAACTTCATACATTTTAGTACATAATCATTTTATAACCAAACTCTATCAATTTAAAATCTTAATTAATATTTTTGATATTTTGTTATATAAAGGGAGAAGCTAATGGAACATTATACATTGATGATGGTCAGTCATTCGAATATAAAGCAGGTAGCTGCTTGTTAATTGAATTTACTTACAAAGACAACATTCTACGTTCCAGGTAAAGATTTGTTCATTTTTGTTTCTTTTTGAGTTGATTTTAATTTTTTGTTCTAAACTATATTATAAATCTTTATGTATTAAATATGTATAAAAGATAATAATTATTGTTATTTGTGAAAACAATGTTTGGATTTTTTTAGGGTTCTAAACTTTGAAACATCTTATAAAACAACTGAATGGATTGAACGAGTCGTTATTCTGGGTTTGACTAGTCAACCAACTTCTATATCAGCTACAAGTCAAAGTAACATATTTAATCATAATAATACAATTTAATACACACACATAATTTATAACTGAGATGAGATGATCATTGATTTTTTTTTACAGTCAGAGTTGTATTTATATTATACACTATGTATGTTTCATTTTGTATTTCTGATTGTGCTACTTCTTTACATGCTATTTCATTTCTCTTTGAATGAATTAGGTATTGGGACTTTAAAATTGGAAGCCGAAGGGGCAAATCCTCTCGTCATTAGGAAACCCGGCACATTGGTTAATGAAGAGTGGAAAGTGAAACTAACATAAAAAAAAAACAATAATAATAATTAAAAAAAAAAACCAGAGAACTTCAATAAAATAATAATATGTACATCATCTAATGCATTACCTAATGAGTTTGAATAATTATTGTCATTTTCTCTTTTAGCTAATTAATTCTCTAGGGTTATTGATTGTAAGTATTCTGTTTATATAATATGTGATTGATAATATTGATTGGTATTTATAAGTAATAAATTTTAATTTTAAGTCACAGGTCGAGTGATTACAATTATTATAAAACATTAAGTTTGAGCTGGTAGCTGGAACATTTGGAATATAATGTGTCAATAAGTAATTAATTAAATTATTATTAGAAAAAAATACCATCCTTTACTTATGTAAAGGATGTTAGAAACGATTACATAATGATAAATAATAAATAATTTTTAATAATAATAATTAATAAAGTTGTTGTTGAACCAAAATGTGATTTTATTTTAATGTTTATATACTTATAATATAATATATATTTATATTTTAGGTTTTTTCTTTACGATAGTAGATTTGTTTTCCTTGACTTGTTTTTTTTCGCACTTTTGTTTTGTATAATGATTTATTTTTTAGAAAAGATATTTGTATATATACTATGCAAATGTTTTTTCTAAACCATTTTGTCATTACTTATTATAATATTGTTTTTGAATTTTAAATTTTCTCGAGTTTGCAATAACTACCACAATCACTGATATTATATACTATAAGTATTTACTGTAAGTACTTAATGTTCCAAACTAAAACTATAATAATATTACGTCATCAGATCAGTGAATTAATGTAAGTAACTTACGATAATATCATAATATTACGTATTTAATCGATATTTATTATTTAGTAATTAGAACATTCATTTGAAAATCAAAATATTATGACATTTTGTGGAAATAAATATTATGTTGTGATACAAAAGAAGTTCCCAAAGTAAGTTATACTCTTTTTTTTTATTATTATTCAAAAAGTAACATTGTAAAAGTACATTATTATTATAATATTATATAACTATAACTCACGTAAACAAAACTTAATATAGTTACCTATAATTGTGTAAATTTATAGTTAATAATAATGATGACTATTAATAATAATTAAAATACTATTTTAGTATTATTATTATTGTTGCTAAAAACTTATTTTATTGTATAATAGTTATTTTTCTCCTACTTATTTCCTACTATACTTGATCTGTTTGTAGATTTTTAACAATACTAGGAATTTGTTATAATTGAACATTTTTTGTTAAACTAATTATTTCATTTCTAAATTCAATATCTTGATATACACTAGAAGCTATTTTAAAGTCACCTATTTTGAGTTTACTAAGAACGATTGATTTAATAGTATTTAGTTGTTGACTTTTGATTTTAAGATAATTTGGAGGTTTATTCATGTGAATAGGATTTTTCACAGACAATAGAGTCATTTCCTTATTGATCCATTTTCTTAGAATTAAATCTGCTTGATGAATTTCATTTTCTGTACAAATTTTACGATCTTTTATGGAATCATGTGTATTATCAACATGATGAATGGGATTTTTAAGAGAACATTCCAAGAGTATAATAATTGAGTTAATAATTGACTGATTCGTTTTAAATACTTCATCTTCAGTGTTATTATTATTATTATCATCATCATCATCATCATTGATGGTCTCTTTTGAACTACTCACTTCACAATAATAATTATTACTATTATTATTATAACATGGGATTTGTATACAATACATATCACAAGTATTTTCTATAGGATTCGGTTCTTCCAGTTTTTTGTTCATTTCTTCAATAACTTGATTTGTGATCCGAGTCTCTGTAGGACGATTTAAATTCCTTTGTAAACATTTAGTTAGTGGAGTTTTCAAATATAAAACACAAAAGCTACATTGTAATGTTTTAGCAATTTGAAATATGTCATTCCTCATGCTTCGATAGTAATTATTATCATCTACAATGATATAACATTTTTCAAAAGTTCTCCGGTTTGTATCATTTAAAATTTCATTAACCTTTTCTACAAATAATATTTTTGTTTTATTTAAACAAGTGTTATTATATAAATTATTAAGATCCGAGTCAACATCATCCTCAAATTGTATATCGGTCAAAGTACTATTCCTTGTGAGAACACTTGAACTGATGTAATGAACACATTTAAGAAACCTTTTTCGTATCATTTTTGTAATAGATAACTTATTATCACTAGTACCACTAGTATTACTATTATTAAAAATTAATGTCTTTTGTACATCTAAAGGAACAAAGTCATCATAACGGACAATAATAACATGAGTGTTTGTTTCTTCTTCAACTTGATCAGATTTTGTTTTGTGTAGCAACAAACTTGTAATATTATTAGATAATGTAGATTTTCCACTTGCAGGCAAGCCCATTAGTCCCACTATTACTATCTTCCTTTGCTCATAACACTTACTACTTAACATTAAATTTTCTGCCATTACTGAATTTGTATAATAATTACAGTAATGTTGGTAAAATTACTGTTCTTCTCTTAACTTTTGTAGTTGTGCTTGTTGTTCTTCCATTTTCCTCTAAATTATCACAAAAACAAACAAACAAAAATATTTTGATGATCATTTAATGCTTACTAATTCGTTCCAAAGTCTGGTGGAATATTATGTATATGTATTGTTTTTTTATATATTATACATTTTGTAAAATAGCATAATATTATAATAATAATATATTTTAGTATACTGTAATATAAAGTATCATAATATTATTTGCTTTTTGTATTTTTTTGTTACACATATCAGCAAGACTCAAGATAAAGAAACAAAATCCTTTTAGTCATCAAATGCAATTAAGAGTAATAATTATTATAGTAATTTTTGTAAAATTATAATAAATGTACTTTATTAAGTTTATACCTGTTGAAATGGTGGATTAATTTCCGAGTACAGCGACAAAATTTTATGATTAAAGTTCACGTTTTTAGAAATACAATTTTCTACACAAGTAATTTCTTCTGAAGTCATCTGAACTTGACCCAAGTCATAAATACATCTTTTAAAGCATCGTTCACTCAATTTGTTGAACAAAAGCAGAAAATCCTTTACCTATAAATGAGCCAAGTAAACGCATCATATCATTAGTTAATTAATTAATTATTGAATTATTGATAAAATTATTTTTAGGTATGTATGTATACATTAAGTAGCAAGCACATACAAAAATATAATATATTATTGATATTTTATTATACTATTTACATTTTATAATAAGTAATAATAATATTTATTTTTTATTAATAATTATTATAAAGAACTTACATTTCGCATATCAGTTTCCATAATATATAATAGTGTTTACTTTTTAATTACAGGAAAAACGAGTTTACAGAAGTTGTAACTATAATACTAGATAATATATTAGCACAAGGTATTTAAATAAACAAAAATTAAACGTCTATATCATAATTATTAATATTGATATTTTAAAAAAGGTTTATACTAACAGTTATTATTATCATTTGTATATATTATTATATTATTATTATTATTATACACATGCATGTAAGTACATACGAAGCATGAATAAGGGGTCACATATATATTACGTGTTTTCATAGATTTTACGTAGAGTAACGTATGTACGCCTATGTATAAGCATAGGGGGAAGGGGGGTCTAGAGCCAAATATCAGGTGACGTAATATATAGATGAAGCCTGGGAATTCAACATTTGGCGCTCTATTCTCGCATCAAATTTGGCGCTCAAATTCAAATATCGAGGTGTGGGATTTGAGAATTGAGAATTTTACGATTTTAAATATTATTTAAAGTTAAATTAAATTGGGATTAAAGTAGTAGTAAACCTAAACCAGAGTAAGTACTTTAATTTGTATTATTTTTTAAATTATAATATAATATTATAATGATTATCTTTTGCTATTTCATTCTATTTTTTGAGTAGTACTTTTGTATTTTGTATGTTTATAATTGCATTTATAATAATAGTACAACGGAGTTTTTAAAGTTTACCAACAATAATATAATAAAAGTATTTATCATTTTTTATGCACTGTACTAGAAGTATTTTTTTTAAGTACAGTATTTATATCTTTTATATTTATTTTTTCCCCTATGTACAGGTAGTCTTTTGTTCCTCTGAAATCAACAAATTACTTTTTCTTCATTGTTGTTGATGTTACCTATTGTGTTTTATCCATCATGTTATACTTGGAAGACTATTTAGAAATGATTGAACATCTACCTCAAGAATTAAAGGATCGTTTTACAGAAATTCGGGAATTAGATCTTCAAGTTCAAAATGCATCGGATAAATTAGAAGATAGAGTTAGATCATTTTTTAATAATGCCAAGAAATTAAAGCCACATGAAAAAGAGACTGAATATAGTAATATTAGAAAAGAATATTATAAAGCATTAGAAGATGCAGATGAAAAAGTTCATCAGGCTAACGACATGTATAATTTAGTTGATCGTTACCTTCGTCGACTAGATCAAGAACTTCACAAGTTTAAAATGGAATTAGAAGCGGATAATGCTGGTATTACCGAAGTTTTAGAAAAAAGATCTTTGGAATTAGATCAAACTCATCATCATCATCGAGAGAGAGAGCGTGGTAAAGATGTTCATTCCAGTCAAAAAGAAAACCGATACACATATCCAAATTCTACAACTAAAAGTGAGAAAAAAGAAAGGAAATTGTCCATTGAGAAATGTATTGGAAATGCTCAACTTCCTGGTATTGTTGGGCAACAACAGCCCATTCATCAAGGAGTAGGATCTTCATCATCCACATCTTCCTCTTCATCAAGTAATTCAATTTCTTATAGTCTTGGTCATATGGGAGCTGGAGGAAATGCAATTGCTGCAGCTGCATCTCAAGCTATAGCAGCTACACAACAAATGCAACAAGGTCGGCGTACAGCTAGTTTAAAAGCAAGTTATGAAGCAATCAACATGGGACTTCATACACAAGAATTTAGTGTCGGTAGAGAACTTTTGGCTAATGCAGAACTTCACCAAGCAGCACAACAAGGTAAAAAATTAAAATACTTGCCAAAACAATGGTATAAAAAAATTATGGATCTTTATAAAGAAAAGTTGTTAATTTTTTTTGTTTTAAAAAGTGTATGGAATATGTGTGTATACTATAATATATAATATATATTATGTATAAATCATGGAATATATTATGTGTGTATACTATAATATATAATATATATTATGTATAAATCATGGAATATATTATGTGTCTATACTATAATATATAAATTATAAAATATAACCGTAATGTTTGCATTTTATTTTATTTCATTTTCATAATCTATTCTAGCTTTGGCTGCAACAACTGGAGTAAGTGCTGGAGCAACTGTGGAACAGAAAAGAAATAAAAGAAAATCTCAACATACTCAGCAGCATCAAGAACTAATAACTCAACCTCCAGATGAACTAATTGAAGAAGAAACAAATGTGGAAGTGGATAATAGTACACCAGATTGGTCTTATGATCCTAGTGAACCTAGATATTGTCTTTGTAATCAAGTATCTTATGGAGATATGGTTGCATGCGATAATGAAGATTGTACAATTGAATGGTTTCATTATCCATGCGTAGGTATCACCTCCACTCCTAAAGGTAAATGGTACTGTCCACAATGTTCAGTTTCTTTAAAACGGCGAGGTCGTCGTTAGTTACTATTTCTAGACAAATAAATACTATTAATGTTTTTTTGTTGATGAATTCCTATAAATACAAAATATATAAATTATTCGTTGTATTCAATATGTCTATACTTTGACAACGATATTATACATCATGCGATTCATTTTGTATATTCAAAATTATTTTGATTGTAAACACTGTTATACTTTTAATAATGAATCACATAAACATGAAAATGATTTTCACAATATAATATATGGTAATAATAAAACAATTATTTTATTTGTATAAATTCCTCCACTTTTTGTATAAAATTATTGAGAAAGTATGTATCATGGAAACCAGAAATTGTTTGTTTATTAAATGATTATTTAGGCATCTTATTAATTTAAAGTTTTGTTACATTATTCAATGTGGAGGGTTTTACAAATTTTCATTTTCATCACAACAAACATGGCTTTGGTATTTTATTATGGAATAATAAACTATTTTTTCCATGCAAATGAATCTGAAATAAAAGCATAACAAATCATCCTACCATTTAACAAGATGATAAACAAACAAACAATCAAACATTTTAATTTGAAAGATTTTGGGTTTGCATGAAATGAACAGCAATGAACAGATACAAAATATTATTTAAAATAAGTATATCATTATTTATTATTAATATTATTATTATTACTACATTAAATGTTAAATAATGTGTATCAAATTCTGTAAATCTTTGTCTGAATTCTAAATTGATAGGCTCACAATGCTATAAAATAATATAATAAATTAAAACCACATAATATTATTATATAAGTAGTATATATATATATATTTAGGTACAATATAAACATATATATTCCCCTCCATACATATAGATTATGGTACTATTAGAAATATATTATATTATGTATACTTAGCAGGACTCTCATTACATATTAAAATCTTTTTGTATATCCGTCAAAACATGATCCAAATTTTTCGATAGATTTGGTCCAGATAGAGACTGAATTTCTTCTTTTCTTTGATGATCCTCTATCTTGATACAATTCCTTCAAACTATCATGTATACCTGTATGTTGTAAAATAAAAACTGTGCGTTTAGTTCATTAGAAAATAGATGATTGAAATATTATTTTGAATTAGTATAATATAATTATTAGTATTATTACAACTACTTTAAATGTTAAATATTGTGTATATCCAACATTTTTCGGAATTGATATGATACATAAAAACACAGTACAGTATAAAAATTAAAAATATTATTGTTTGATTGATGTATAAATAAGAAATTCATTTATTACCAATTCATATATTGTGATAAAAAAAGAAAGATATTAACTTACTCCAAAACAGTTGTTCCAAAATTGATGACCGAAAACCGAAATGGTCTACAACAACATGTAATTTTTTTTATAAAATGTAAACAAGAAATATTTTTTTATAAAACCAGAAAGAATTATTACATATAGATGAGTTACCTCACATTTTTTACATGGATAAAAAAAATAAATTTCTTGGGCCTTAGTTCCTGTAACTGACGGCAGGTGGCGTGAAAACCGGCGATAGTTCTGATAAAATTCCAGCAGGTGGCGTGGGGGTCTCGATTTCGTGAGCTTTGGTTCTCAGAAATTCCAACAGGTGGCGTGGGGGTCTCGATTTCGTGAGCTTTGGTTCTCAGAAATTCCAACAGGTGGCGTGGGGGTCCCGATTTTGTGAGCGTTGGTTCTCAGAAATTCCAACAGGTGGCGTGGGGGTCTCGATTTTGTGAGCGTTGGTTCTCAGAAATTCCAACAGGTGGCGTGGGGGTCTTCATTTTGTAAGATAATTATATTCATAAATCAAATGTGCCAAATAATTGTGATTCATCATTAATTACAAATTACAAATATAAATAAAACTGCTACTACAACAACTATATAAATTAAAAAATGCCTAAAGTAAAAGAAAAACACAAATTTGACACTGAAGCATTCCTGAAATTAATGAACAAAAATATTGTAGAGTTGACTACTAAAATAGACACCAACAATAACTTATTACTACAGCATGCTAAGACTCTAAGTGAACATACTAAAATCTTAGAAAATCACTCCAAGAGAATCCAAGCTTTAGAAAATGATCAAATTAAAAAGGATGCAACCTTATTTAAATTGAAAAATGACATTCTCTGTCTCAACAACAACCACAGAAAATCTAATGTTCTTATCCACGGCTTAAACTTCTCATCAGAATCTGAAGACAAAGTTATTGAACTCATCAAAGACACTAAAACTAAATAATTTGAAGCCTGAATCTTTGTTTGTTTGTGTTAAAAATATTTCATATGTTAGAATATCATTATATGCAATAATCAAACATCCTATTTTTAATCTAGCATTAAGATGAATAGTAATGATGAAGTATAAATGTATAAATATATGAATATATAAAATAAGCAAAGATCATGTAAATTAAGTTAATTGTCATATTTAATACGATGAACAAAAAGAATGAATACATGACATTTGAAGTAAGTAGAATATTACATACACACAAGAATGATAATGATAATAATGATAACTTGGAACAAAGACAAGATACAAACATCTAATGTAAGAAGTAATGTATTACACATAATACATGTACAATGTAAAAAGGAATGTAACTACACATACTATATGTACAATTTACTACTACATATTATACACACAAGTTATTGGTAAATGATTATAATAGTTATAATGACAAATACATGACACATCATCTCACACATTGTACAATACAGTAGATTCTAGAAATACAGGATGTTTATACATAACCTGGAACAATCAAATAAGTAAGGTA
>JAQGBI010000663.1:0-13781 GCA_034698325.1 Sminthurinus elegans | reverse complement strand
TCAGTAGCATGTTTTTTCAAAATTAAAGTTACTCAGAATTACATGATCAATCGAGATATGTAGTATGTAGTAGTTTTAGCTCAAAAAGAGGTCATTTGTGGAAATTTGAAGAATTGACGTTGTCCGAATTGAAATCGGCTGTGTAGCAAAATGTACGAAATTCGGAGAAGATGTAGACTTAAGGTCATGGTTAAATTTTTCAAACCCCTCCCAGCACTTCCCAGTTGAAAATTAATTAATTCCCCCCCCCTGAAACACGTATATATGTACGCTTATTTTCGACGGAGAATATAGCTATGATATTTTTATACGCATTAAACATCATGACTGCAAAATTTTTACATAACTCTAACCTCTTCCCGTGTATGGAAATGGTACATTGTGAATTAAAGCCCTTTGCCTTGAATATATATACAATGTACAGTGAACAGTGTGTAAATATTTGGTAATAGATATAACATGTATAGACTATACAGTATAGTATTTACAAACTATATTATACCAGTGCTTGACGTTTTTTCTTCAACTGCATCCTTTTTATCTCTAGTTCTTCTTGAGTCTTAAAGATTCTTCCGTCATGCACTCTATAGGAAAGAAAAACAAAAAGAAAGTAGGAAAGAAAGCACATAATATAGTGACGGTTGACGATAGTGAGTGGAAGGTACCTACGTCTGTGAATATTCTCAAGGGATCGGCTCATTAGCATTCCAAGCAGTCAAATTTTCAATAGACTATTCATATGGCAGAGGTTGTTTCATTGCTCTCTGTCATTTCACTCTACTACTTTTTTTCCCCAGTTTTAAGGTTGTAGCACATCATGTTGTAGGGAAAGAACTGCAGTTGTTTTAGTTTTTCAAATGGGAAGGAGAGTTATATTAGTATGAGAAAACAACTAAACATGTATTAAAAAGTGTCATGAAATTAAGTACTCTAATTTGAAATATGTCCACAGTCTTCAATAAATAAATAAACATGCCAGAGAGAGAGAGAGAGAGAGAGAGATTCTCCAATATAAATTTTTATTAAAGAATGGATAGAAATGTGTTTTCTTTTCGTATTTCATTAGAAATTGAAATGGACATTTTATGTTGAAGCAACCTTCTTCATTGTCAACCTTCTTTTGTCTATTGTCGAGACGATCCAATACATTTATTCGTAGGCGATATAATCTTGATCGTCTTTTTAGAGAAAAGCATATTAGACTTTTGATAGTTATTAGCCATGTGAGGTATACATATATATACATAAACGGATGCAAGGATCAACTGTATAGTTTCTTTTGAAGTTAACCGTCGATTGAAGCGGTTGAAGCTTCCTTTTGAAATCATTGACTCTGCGGTGATGCATAATGAATTTATTTCTTTACCTTGACTGTTCTACTTTCACAACTTTCACTCAACCAATGAATACATTTTATAGCCTAGGGTTGAATGGGTATAAAAATTTATGCATTCCCTTTTGTACGCACTAGTATGATGGGCAAATGAGCGACGACTATATTTTTGTCATTCTACATGAGTTCTACTTTATGAGATTTCGATTTTTAGTTCAAATTGTTTCGTATGCAGTTTAAACTTTGATTTTCAATTGTGTATCACTCGCAACTCGCAACAAGCTGAAAAACGGAAGACTACAACTACGTAAGAATGGACTAGGAGATGTCGAATGTCGAGCAAGCATTTGAAATCAGCAAACAGAATACAAAGAAGAAATTTTATTCAAAGCAAAATACATGGAATAAGATGTTGATGTTGGTTTTATATTATGGAACATTATATAGCTTTACTAACTTATTATATTTGTCTTTGTATTTGTTTGCTGAAATTTGTAGAAGAAGATCATGATCATGATTTGTCTACTGGTCATCGGTAAGTTAATTTTTTCTGTTTCTTTTTCTTTTACTATAGCATTCATTATTTACTTGAGACAATATTATCATACAATTTATCTATATATATACTGAATACTATGGAATATTGTTCACAGGTGTTATCTTGGTGAGTACTGTGGCTGGATATTTTGGCTTCTAGCCGTTGAAATCGTGAATTTAAGAAATAAATTATAAAATGAAATAAATATATAAGTACATTTAAAAGAAAAAAAACATAACAAGTAATAATATAATAATAACAAACATAAAAATTGTTAAATAAATACGTTATAATATATTATACTACTACTACTACTACATACTATTATTATTATTATTACATTATGGAATATGAATTACTATTACATTACTATACTACATTATATTATGATAATTAATTACAATTATTATGTACGTGTATGCAATGCAAGAGAGATGAGAAATCGTGAACGGTGCATGTTTTCTCTTCTCTTCTCTCCTATTTTATTCAAGGAAAAAAACTGATCACTATATTATTATCATACATTAATGATAATATACTGTGTGTAAAAGTGCTGTGTTTTTTCCAATGTGTATTATTATCTGAATATTATAACTTATATAATCAATCGAAAATATTCTAGCCGTTAGAACGAGAGAAAGTAAAAGATATATATAAACATATATATATATATTTAATTAAAATATTCGTCGTCGTACATATATTAAAAATCTAAATTAAATATCAGGATATTGTCGAAACTGCATAATACTAAAATATTAATACACGGATACCATTATAATATTATTTACTTATAAATTTGTTAGACAAAAAAATAATATGAGAGGAAGAGAGTACTAATTATATGATTGCAAAAAAAAAAAAATACTACCATTTGTTCAGACTTTCTATATAAGTTAAAATTATTAGACAATGAAAAAAAAAAGGGGAAAGAAGAAAAACACCAAGAAAAATAATACAAAGGCAACTAGTACCGTCTATACGACTTTCATCGTTGTGAAAAGGAAAAATGCACTGTTATGATTGATTCGTCAGTATATGTTACTAGTTGTTAATAGTGATGAGAAAATATTATTATAAAATAGTACTGCGTGTAGATATATTAGATAAACACAAAAATGATGTAAAATGAAATTTGTTGTGTAGTGATCATATTGACGATGATGATGATACTTTTTGAGGCAATCAAGGTAGCTCTATACAAATCCTATAATATATATATTATAGTAATATGGACAATTAATAGGACAATTATTACAACAGTAATTAGTAGTCCATTTATGAATTGAATTTATCAAATGTTAATCATTCCGTTGTGTTGTTATCCTTATTACTAAAAGCAGTGTAAAATCAATAGTAAAACTCTACTAGTATTATGGATTCAAAAGTTATACACAGTCTATTAATTTTTAACGCTGAGCTGAAGAAAGAAAGAAAGAAAGAAAAACGAGGCTTGCGGAGTAAAATGCGATGCGATTTTCAATACGTGTACAGACAAACATGAGTAATTATTACAGTAATTACAGTTGGGAAAGGACGTGTATGATTGTGCATTTCATTTTATCTTTATTAATTTATTTATTTAAGTAGTATTTCACTATTTTTAGTATGATTTGTATATGATATTATTATGTGTGATTATAGTTAGGGAAAGTCAATTATATTATGATTGTACTGTGAGGATTATTATCGTTTATTACAAACGTTGTATATTAACTTTTCTGTTGTACGTTCCTATAATTTATTTTAAGATATTATATCTTTTAGTGTTTCGGTTACTTATATTTTGATTCACAGTTGTAAAAAATGATGTACGAGAAACATAATATATATATTGAACTTCGTCATCACACGCATTCCCGTCTCTCCTTGTTGTGATTCTTAAGTATAAAACAAAGAAAAAAGCTCTATGATATATTTAAATTAAATTATTGCGATATTATTAATATTATACAAGTTTATAATATTAATGTAAAAAAAATGATGCTAATAATTGATGATAATGTGAAAAGTTGACGAGTTGTTGTGTGTATAGTGTGAGAGGGAGGGAGAGAAGGCAAAACTCCTATAGATTGTAGAGCATTATTATATATAAAAAAAATTGTTATTACTAAACTCTTATTATACTCTGTAAATACATAATATAGTATGTATGTACATTTACTACTAACTATAAAATCATGACGATAGTAAAGTCAATCATTAAATTAATGATGATATATTGTAATATGTCATACATGATATGCATATTTGCAACCTCAAAAAAAAAATCAAAAACTTGTGTACATTTTGTGCAAGCTATTTAGTAGATTAGAAAGGAGAAAACATGAGACAAAGAGTATAAGAAAACTTTCAAAAAAAAAACATGCATAGCACAAACAGGACAGACATATACACAAACAAAAACAGTATTTTTCAACATGCAAAAAGGAAGTATGATTCTATAAAAAAAAAGTTTTTGTTTTGAATGTTTGAATTAAATTTGATCAAATAGTTGTAATAATTATATACATTATATATTTACTATAAGTACTATGGAGAAAGTTTTGACAGAAATCTGAATCTAGAAAAAGAGGAGAGAATGATGTATAATGAACATTATTATTAAAAATGTGCAATAATACAATTATAAATACAACTACATGTAATATTATACATTATATAGATAAAAAAAATATACAGTGCATAAAATACATAGAAAATGAGTCTTGAAAGCTGTATGACTGCCAATTTGCCAACTACAGCGACAGTGTTATAAAAAAAGTTGTCTACCTATAAATCAATCTATCAAATATCAAATCTACTTGTTCATCTTCCTCAGACGTCTATAAAAGTCACATCAAAATACGACGAGAGAACTTTATTGTAGAAAGTCATTTCTGTACTATACCGTAGTCTCTTTCATCAAAACTTGTAAAAAAATATATGTATAGTTGTGTTCTTTCCTTGTTATGACGTCCGGATGAAACAAAAAGAAGAAAAAGGGGAAACTGCAATATATAAATATCGTCATTGCCTTTTGACAATCTACATATATTGAAAAACAATTAAAAAAAACGTAGTCTTTTCTTCAAAAAATTGTAATTATATTGAGTATAAATGTCTCAAAAATTTAAGTTCTTATTTAGTCAAAAATTTATAATACTGTGAATGTTAGTACTGTAAACTCTAAACTGCTTAGTTTTCAAGATGAAAATGTAAAAAAGCTTTCCTTTTTCATGTATAAAGTATATGTATATACATAATAATATATTATGTAACTTTCAAACTTGAGCTTCACTCTATTTCTGTGTTTTGAAAACTGAAACTAAAGTGAAGAAAAAGATGTGGTTAGGGTTTCTCATGAAAAACGGTATTACAACGTACCTATATATTATATACTAGTCATTTACTTATCAGCTATTAAAACTGTGTTATGCATAACAATCTATACAACACTACAATCAGATACATGAACACATTTAAAATTTAGTTCAAATTTCAAGTAAACCCGTTACAAAAGTAAGAAACATGCTAAAAATCAATCCAAAAATATACCGTAACACTTAGTAAATAACAAATTCTACTTCTCTGCTGTGAAATTCATAATTCATATCGATTTGATAAAATTTTAAAGTATCTAAAAAAAAAAAAGAAAAAAGGGAAAGTTTGACAAATGGTAGGAAACAAGACATGCAATAATTAACTGATAGCGATAACAGCTTTAACCTAGAAATCTACATGCATAACATTACATTACATTATGAATTATAATTGTTATTATTATTATTATTATTATTATTATTACATACTTATAGATAACTCTAAAGTTACGGACGTATATGAAATATATATGAACGCTTTACGGAAATAGCTTTAAATGGACATTATCTAAATGGATAACTAATTATTATATAATTCATGATTCATATAGTAATACTATTTTAGAATTCCAATTTCGGAGAATGGCAGTGTGTGTATATTATATAATTCTATAAAAAAAACCACATACATATATGTACAATGTACATGCATACACATACGCTACATATAAAAATATAGATTTAATTAGCTTTATTCGTTCGTTACCCGCTCTTCTCTCAATTAAATTGAGAAAAGATTCCTTTCCTTTGACTGTGACTCTCTCTTCTCAGTTTCTCTCTCTGTATAGTATTATTATTATGTGTAAAATATTATTTATGTAGACGTCTTCATAAAACCTATAAATATTTTGATAGTTATACTGGACTCTTTTTCAGTTATTTCTGCTAGCTATACCATCATTTGTACAACATTGTTGTACTTTGTTATTTATTTATTTATTTTGAATTTTGATCCCGAATTATATCAATCAAACCACAAACAGGACAACCGAATTCATCATTGAAGTTACCAAAAATTTTATATATATCCAAAATTGTGTTTTTGTTTGTTATGCACTGTTTGTATGTATATGTATGTATGTATGCATTGTACATGTATGTTGCATTTTTCGTCATTGTTCTATACATTCATGAACGAGAATGTATAGGTTTAATCATGTAAGAATATAGAGATTCGTTAGTGATGGAAAGGAAAAGCAAAGTTCTTGTTCAAACCAACGATAAACTATACAAAAAAGCCTGCTTATGTATTGTCTGTCTAAACTAATAAACTAATAAGAATACTTAGTTAATAATATATATATATTATATATATTATGTGTAAAATATATCTAATACATACTTTTCCCCTTTATTTACATACATGACGTAATACAGTTTATATAGTTTGTAGAAACAAAGAACGAAGATCTTATACAATCATATATACAAAAAAAAAACCCAGAAAAATGTACCGTAGTGATATTATTAGTTAATTATACATTTAATTAGTGAATTTTGTTGATTGTTGAGTTTTTTCTGTGATCATTGATTATGTATGATGTATATATGTCTCACTTGCAAAGTTTTGCGAGTTCTCGTACGTCTCTGTTTGTATGGATGTATGTATATGATATATGATGCTGTACACACATGTGATTCTGATTGAGAACGCTATATTATTTATGTAATCCAGATTAGAATCTATAAAAGAAAAAAAAAGAAAGCATTACGTATGTAGTGTATATTTATAGCTAATAGTTGTAATACACTATAATTTGACTTGTTTTGTTTTTATTTTCTTTTTGAAACATAACTCATTGTTGTATTTAGTAGCTTCGGCTTCAAAATTCTTTGTATATTGTATGTATGTATGTATACATATGATATTACTATGTATATATGTATGTGTATGTATGTGTACTGCTGCAAGAAGAAGAAAAACAGATTGCTATAATTGTATATTACCATTATTAATTATTATTGTAAAAAGTAATAAATTTATTCAGGAACTTATATTCTTTAAAAGACAAAACTAAACAAAAAAAGAAAAGAGGACTACATTTACTATTTATTACTGTTTGTTCATTATATTATACATTATTGTAGCTTTTATCTTTTCCGTTATGCTATATGATTTATGATGTACATTTTGGTCATGTATGCATAATGTGTATATATGGGAGAGGTGGCTTTTTTACAGTTCTTTTTTTAGCTTGTTATTTGTTGTACATTTTATATAATATACATGTATATAATATTATTTTACTATATTGTACGTTCACATATTATATATTATATATATGTCAGATGTCCAGAATATTTACTTGTGTATAATATATAGGAAAGATTAGACAATGTTTGAAATTTTTTGCTGATGAATTCGATTGTGATATATATAGCATAATATATTATAATATGTAACATACATAGGTATAGTTACACATTTTTACATAACATATATGGCCAGTAATGCATATTATATGATAATATATACAAAATATACAAAACATAGCATGTTTAAAAAGTATACATGTGGATTTCAAAAATGGGGAATATAATTTTGAATTTGATAGATACATACAAATGCATATACACACAAACACACGTCCCTTTATTTACCCGTTACCAATTTTTTATTGAAACTTCTATAATCATTGTTTACAATAGATCCACACACAGTCATGAAAACGAAACATTGCAAATTTACAATTTACAATTTATGCATAGGCACGCAAATATAATAGGTAAAACAAGAAGAGTAAAGAACGAAAAGAGAAAGTACAGAGCCTGAAGAAAGAAAAAAAAGAGAGAAAGCTGAGAGGGTTTGAGAGAATGTTATGAAAGCAATAATAAATAAAAAGCAAAAAGATATCGGTATAAATATGAAAATAAAGTCCATGACATTTAATACACGTAATAAATATATATAATACCTCTATTTTACTCTCTATCTATACATATATATATATATATATATATACAAAAAATATATACTATATTTACATGATAACTTTACATTTACACGCATACCTACATTCGTATATAACATAATACATAAAACATACATCTATAAGTATCTTAAAATATAAAAAAATGTAGTACACATAGAATACTATGGATAATTTATGTACATAATACATAATAAAATGATACGTTGCATACATAGACACTTTAGACACATGAACGACCTTAAAAATACACACACACACAAGGACAGCCTAGTTGAATATGCCTACAAAAAAAATTCACAATAAATAACATGAACATAATTCAACACATAATACCACTTATACATGTAACATAGAGGTTAGACACAAAACTAAAAGTACACATTAAACACATAGATAAACACAAAAACATCAATCAATCACAATATGCATGTACATGAACACTTGTAGACACGAGGAAAAAGTAAAAATTGAGTTTTCTTCGTTGCTAATCCGCTATTACTTTGTAGTATTGTGCAGTTCCATTGCATTTAAGTCATATAACAGTCATGTAATCTAATTCAGTTTATTCATTCATTCATTTATTCTGTACAAAACAATTAAAAGTGTATAACATATGCATACATTTGAAGACAAATTTTCATGCTTTTTCACAGGAAAAGTAGGATACAAAATCAATGTAGATAGCTAATTTAAACATGTGCAATATGCATAATATACTATATATAGCATGTACGACATGCATATATAAGTTTTAGTATGATGTATGATACATATATGGCTTTAACCTAATATTAATTAAAATGTAAATTTATTAAAGCTTTGAACATGTAAAGAAAGCTTACACATTTCAAAAAAAAAAGAAAGAATTCTTCACTAGAGGTACAAACGACTATGAAAAAGATAAATCGAAAATTGACAGTGAAAGTGAGAATAGGTAAGAAAGTTCCGAAATGATGTACATAATACATAAACTTAATTAAAAAGTATAATATTATGATATATATGATATTATATATTATATTATATTCTCATAGATTTCTTAGAAAAAGAGGAATAATATCAGCTTAGCATTAAAAAAAAGAAGAGAAAGAATAGTTTCATGATCTAAATGTGTGTACATATATTAAACTAGTTAAACTGTACGAAAAAAAGTGTGTGTATGAGCAATTTTATGGGGCAACGTCATTTTTTCAAGTCCCCTGAAAAGCTGGGAAAAAAAATCAAAGAAATCAGTATAACTAAAAAACAACACAGCAAAAAAAAATACTGTATTGTAAAAAAATATTATACATTATATTGTTATATTATATTATACATTATACAATACTGCATAAAGTTATATGCCTACTGCCTCCTAGAAATTAAATTAATTAAACTAAATACTACAATGCATAACACATTGTAATATGTATATTAAGCATATTTATAAAAGTTACTCATGAGCATCCGTTAAATGAATTATGAACGTTTTTTGTAGTTCTTCTAGAAGGGATGTGCAAGAGAAACAAAAATGCAAAGCCGAGAGAGCATACTTGGTATAAAATAATCATAATAATTATTCAGTTTTTCACATGCATGGAGAAGAAGGGAGAAAGAGTAAACAAGAAACTCCACAGTACGATTATGTATTATGTATATACAAAATTCAAAATCATGTGTTTATCAATCATTCCTAAGTTCTATTTAAAAGTATAGGTGTATAATATAAAGAAACAACTACTCATATGTTTTATCTGTACAATCTATAATCATTTCCGATAATCTATCTACAATTTACATACATATACATATAGCTTTCACCAGTGAAAGTTGAAACTTTTTAAAATGTTTCAGTATTTCAGCTTACAGTAGTGCATGTGGCATTTTTTGACACTCAATAGAGCACAAGTGATAACTATACAAACTGTACTTATTATTATGATTATTATTAGGATAAAATTGACTAACAAAGCTAATAGGAATATAATCCATTATTAATTATTACACAAAAAAATGTGAATGTATAAAGAAACGAATCTCCCTCTGCCTCTCTTCTCTCTCTGTACCTCAAAACAATAATAAATAATTTTTTTGACATTCTCAGTGTTTCTCTTGTCAGAAAATATTATGTATATATATGTAATATGTACAATATGTGCTTGTAGGAAATTTTTGATGATAATGACAATGTGTGTTTCATTATATATGTAGAAGTCTGTGTGTATGTATGATTCCGAAACTTTAATATTATTACAATTCATAATTCACAATAGAATACATATATTATACGTATTTACTAACATATGGATGCTCTTGATGAGGATCTCTTTTTTGCTGCTAATTGTGTAACATGCAAATGAAAACTAACTGATCCAGCTATATTAGTCTTATATAATGATTGTATGAAACGTATTATTGGGTGTATGTGTGTGCGACAATGACATTTATGATTACGATTAGCCATATAGTACATAATCTATAATATATTATTCTGTCATATACTGATATATATATATATATACATGTGTTTATAATGTCTATACTCTCTACTACAGATTACACATACATGAAAAGTAGTATGAACAACGACAAAACAAAATGGAGAATGCTTAAAAAACATATATGTACATAACACAATTTTAAATTCAAATTGAATTGTGACTCGTGATCTTGATGATGTTCATTTTAATTAAATCAATCAAACAAAACCAAATCAAACTACCTATAAAATATTATTACGGTAATATAAAAATACTATAAATCTATAAATCTATAGATCTTAAAAGAGATGCCGAAGGTTTTAGAGAAAAAATAGTGTAATCCTTAAAATAAAAACGAGCATGAGTATATATATATATATATACACATAATATGAATTCAAGTGTTACAAAATACCAAATACACCACACCACAATCAACATCTCTCAGTGCATGATGTGTCTATATTTTTGATGACATGTATATTATATTATATGAATTATGTAACATAGTTTTGTGATTAGTATGCCATGTATACAGTATACAGATATTTATTATTACACTATTATTATATACATATGCTATATTTATTATGTATTCTACTATACGTTTCCGTGTGCATTGTATAATATATACTTATTTACTCTCTATCTATATACATAATACATATATGCATATATACTCGACTAAACGTTTATTTTACATAAATCTTTAGTGAGACATATTTTTTCGTCTCTCTTTCTCTGTCATTCTCTTTCATTATGAATTATATAAGTGTGTTGTACATTTTATGATACATGATGTATTACAAATGTGTATGCATTATCTATCATACATAATTATAAATAAAATATTACATATATTTACGCCATTATATAGTAATTTTTAGATGGTAGAACTGGAGAGATTTTGTGTGGTAGGTTTTTGTGTGTGAATGCTGTTTAGTTTTTTGGACAGCTACCTATTTGCAAATAATATATTATATTATAAAATATAATAATAAAAGCATCATATAATGATAAGAATAAATAAATCCATAAATATAATTGAAGAAATAAATAAAATACACTAAGTACTTCGAAAAATAATATGTACATGAATAAACTACTTTTGCGTCTTAATTCGAATACAATTTTTATGCCAATACATTTTTTCCTTTGTCTCCAAAAAAGATGCATCTCAGATGGACATGCAGCATATACTTGCATAGGTATTACATGAAAATTACAAATACACACCATGATTGTGTGATGCACATTGCATAATATATAAAGTATCATGATTATAACACGGCATAAACAAATCCTTTGCCACTTTCATTTTGAATCACGTGTAAGATTTTCTGTTCATTTTTATTAAGAACAATATTTTTTAAATATATAATATATTATATCATATACAACATTTATTTTCATATCATCTCATAGTACACAACATAAAATATACATAATAAAATAATAATAATTATATGGTAACAATTTTAAATTAAGTTCTTTTTTGAATGGAAATTAACCCAAGAAACTGAATAGTTTATTGAAGCTAGGTAAAATATTTTGTAAAGGTCCTTCATAGGGTCCTTGTTGTGGATAAAGGGAGGATGGTTGTGCTTGCATAAGAGACTGATGACGCCGACCAGGCTAAATGAGAGAGAGATTTTAAGAGCATTCATAGTCATGAAAAGTTATGTATATATAGTTACAATCGTCATTTTTTACTTATTTTTTCTCAAAACCAAATGGTGTTAAGTATATAGACAGAATAATATGAGATGAAAATATTTACAGAGTTTTTTTGTTTCTACTATAGTCAAATATATAAATACACATGTCTAATAAAAAATAGTATCGAGTATATATGTAGTATAGTATAGAGTATATAGAGTACAGTATATTTACACAACTAACTAAATACATACAAAAAAAACTAATTACTACAGATTAGAACTGATTACACAACATTATTAATTATTAGGTTATTAAGTATTATCATCATAGTCATAATAATATTTAGTTACAAAATATCAGCAATAAAACTTTCACTGCAAAAGAGAAAGTTGACATAATTTTCTTTTAGATGTTTCATACATATATAGTTTTCTCACTTTAGATTTTAGATATTTTTTGAATTGTATAGACGATAAGATTTTATAGTAGTCATAATAGTAAAATATGCAATTACAACTAAAATGTACAATAGTAATAGTTCTAATGTAGTAAAAATAGATTAAACCCAGTCAAGGAGAGAAGTATACTAGTAGAGTTTTTTAGCTAGGAAAGTTTATTACAGAGTCTTTGAAGGTTTCACTATGACCACTTCTTTCCTGGAATTAAAAAATTCTAGTTTTACTTATAAATACGAATCATTTTTTAAAAATACTTTTTGAGCTGTAAATTCCTAATGGAAAAGAAAAATGAATGAAAGAAAAACAACACAAAATATGCATGGAATAATACAAAGAGACAGAGAAGGAAGAAGTTTTGTGTACATATTTATATATTGATTTAATTTTTAGCAGGACATTGAAAAGCCCTTTGCAAAACGTGTGTGACATGTTTGTTTGTAAAGTTATTTGATACACAATGCATAATACCCCATTTCCAGTTTTTTTTATTAGTTTTTAGTGAATGGTTTAGCGTGAGTTTTGCATCTAAGCACTGTCCCTTTCTCCAATATTGTTAAGTATAATAGCTATAGTGCACACATGTAATAAAATAGCATGAACTATATATATACACAATATAATGTTTTGTTTTACTTTGTTACAATACTGTGTAGCAGTACTATACCTACATAAAACGTGTCCTTGATTATACTATAATAATATAATACTTATTAACGTGTGTATATTTGTGTATATGTTATGAAAGAATTTCCTTGTTTCTAAATCCCTTCTACATTTTACAAATTTATAACTATCACTCCTTCGTATTTCTTTTGAGTATGCTTTACATTGATCTACATTAAAAACTATTTTAATGTACATGTTTGCTTCGACATAGGCACTGATATATCTACATGATTTTTCGAATACTGTATTGGGTATTGACTATTTGGTAGTTACCTATTAGATATTAGATATTTATATATACTCTATAGACTAGTATACAAAACACCACAAAACTGGCATTTGATTTTTGGCAGTATATTTTTCGTCATCA
>JAQGBI010000662.1:0-13782 GCA_034698325.1 Sminthurinus elegans | reverse complement strand
GGGCAAATATTCAAAGCTGGGCAACTATTGCGTGGTGGGTAATTAATCGCGCAATGACGGTAAATTAGGATTAGAATCCAGTACTAAAACGTTTATAACAAACTGTGCTATGCTCAAAACGGCTAGTTGGAAATCGGAATTTCAGCCCAGAATCAAATTCGTCTGTGGGTTCACCTTAAAAGTGTGACGATCTCTTGTTAATATTTTAGACAATTACATTGAGTCAAATTTCCAAATTTTCATCCTTTACGCATTGAAAATGTCAATTACAAGTAAAATGGCAAGAAAAACAAACCCCAATAAAAATTCAAGTCCGAGTGCAACAAAATCAGTGGTGCGCAAGTGCGCCATCTGCCCTTTCTCAACACCCATTCTGCAGAAGTACAAGCGCCATATTCTAATTCATTCGGACAAAAAGCCATTCAAATGCCCCGAGTGCCCATTCAGAACAAAACTGGAACACAATCTCAAACGGCATGTAAAAGACGTGCATCTCCTAAAATCGGTTTCTCTTCCTTTTCCGTGTTCACATTCTGGATGCTCGTACGCCGCAAAAGAGAAGTCAGATCTTAAACGGCACTCCAAAATCCACTCTGATGAAAAATCCTTCTTCTGTTTTTAGCCCAACTGCCATTTTTCTTCAAATCAAAAATCAAATCTTGTAATTCACACCGGAATTCACACGGGAGAAAAACCTTACGTTTGTCAATTTGAATCCTGCTCTTACGCCACGTCCCAAAAGAGTGCTCTTGTGAATCACACGAGGATCCACACAAAAGAACGGCCGTTCAAATGCCCTGAAGCAAATTGTGAATATTCAGCATCCCGAAGTTCTCATCTCAAGCGACATCAACTCGCTCATAATCCGAAAGAAGGCGAAGAGCGCCCTTCATTTTCATGTCCACTTTGTGAATATTCTGGCAAAAGTAAAGATCTTCTCTCTCAACACATTAAACGACACACCCTCGAAAAATTGTTCAAATGTGATGAGCCTAACTGCAATTTTGAAGCCAGGACGAAAGCCGAAATTGAAAGCCACAAAATCTCACATTCTGATAAAAAACCGTTTATTTGTCCAATTGAATCCTGTGAATATCGTTGCAAATTTAAATATACTCTTTCCTATCATTTGAGGACTCACAGTGCGGAACGACGGTTCAAATGTGAACTTTGTCCATACAGAGGAAAAACAAGAATCGTCGTCAGAAGCCATTTAAAAAGTGTACATTCTGATCCCGACTTTTGATATTTTAAATGCAGAGAGCCAAAGTGCGATTACGTAACAAACACAGGGAGAGGGAAACAAAGGGAGACAAAAAATACTCTTGTTCTTTTCCGGATTGCGATTACAAAGCTGTTTTGAAAGCCAATGTGAAAAGACATCAATCGGCCGTTCATCAAATGTCCAAAAGAACTTCCGTGAGAAATTCACATTGAGAAGTAGCTCAGTTTTCCAGAGAATCAAAGCAAAATGAACCGCAAGAAAAGAATATCAAGTCTCAAATCTTGAAATCCCGCAAGATGGTGAAAATGGGAGATTTTGTTGATTCATGCGCGACTGTAATTAATTAATATTTTCAGATTTAAACACAAAATTATTTGTAAGAGAATAAACAATGCATTTTTGGTTGTCAACTTTTGTTCATTTGTAAATAACCACTTCAAAATTAGGGAATTCAAATTCCTACCTGAAAAGCTTGATATTTTGTTGTTTGGAGCCGGAAGTTGGAATTTTCTAATTTTTTCTGGTTCGTGTCTCTTGGAGCCAATGAAATGTCATTTCTTCATTTTACTAGCAAATTCCTGCTTTTGGAAAACAATAAAATTATTATTGGAGCTGCGAAGTTGATAAATTTCCTACAGTTTAGTTTTAATTTATTTTATTTGTTTCCTGCGTCCCATGATTTTGTTTAATTTGATCGCTGAGAACATCATTTCAATTTGTTGGTTGGAATATTTGACGTCATGGGGAAAATGCCCAAGGGCTAAGGCCATTATTTTGTATTTTCCATAAAAATCTGTATTTAGTTTACTATGAAATGCATTTTGCGTAGTTGCTTTGCCTTTTGTCCTTCTATTCCCAAGAAAATTAAACAGCCAAGAGTTTATGTGAATCTGAGTCACTTCCAATTCCGAGAGTTTCCCTTCTTGTTCTTTTCCGTTTGTGTTTGTCCCTTCTCTTTGCACCATTTTCCTACGTAAATACAAGTTCGGCAGTTCAATTTCACATTCCAATTTCAACAAACGCAAGACAAATGAGAGTTTTCTTTCCTCTTGAGTCCTTACCTTTTGAAGTAGCAGAAATATAAATCTTGGACCATTTTAGGACAGGGATTTTGAGTAAGCTCAGGAATTTGTGGTTGCGTTTACTAAATCCAAGTTTTGAAAATATAACACACGCTCTGATTTTGCATTCATTAACAGATCAAGATTGAATAGCTTCTGCTTTCATTTCAAGAAACCACGAACCCAAAATACAGAAAAAGACTAAACAAAATTCAGCTGTGGACAAGTGTGTTTCCCCCTCTGTCCTATTTTCACAAAGGTTATGGTTATTTTGTCGTTGTTTTTCCCAGAAAAATGGAATAAAGCATTCCATTTTAATCCAAATAAATTCAAATTCCGTGAATTTCCCTTCTCTTTTTGGTTTTTTGTGTGTCTCTTCTTTTCCCCTCATTTCTAAGATAGGTCCACATTCTGCAGTTCAATTCCTCATTTCAACTTGGGCAAAAGCAAGTCAAAGTGTTATCTTCTTTTCTTTTCAAATATTAACCTTTAAAAGTAATAACAGCAAGAAAATCCCTTGCTTTTACGACTAAAAGGCATTGAACATTTTGTGGCAGGAAACAAATCACAAAGTAGGAAAATTTCCAATGCAATTAAAAATACTGCATACAAAAAGATATTCCTCTTTACACGTTTGTTTTTGTGCTTCAAGAAACCAAGAGCCAGAATACACAAAAGGATTCAAGAAAATTCAGTTGTGAAAAATCTCTGCATAGATTTAACCCAGGTTTTGGAGCACTTTAAATAAAATATTTGATGGCCGACTCGAGGGAAAAGTCTTTCAAATGCTCCGACTGCCCATTCAAGTCAAAACTAAAAGGCAACCTCAAACAGCATTTCAAACATGTGCACGTTCTAAAATCGCCGTCTTCTCGACCTTTTCCGTGTTCACATTCTGGATGCAACTACGCTGCAAAACTAAAATCAAATTTCGTTCGTCACTCAAAAATCCACTCTGATGAAAGCCCTGAATTTTCCTGTCCCCATCCGAATTGCAAGTACTCCACGAGTCTCAAAAACAGTCTCGTTGCTCACATTCGAATTCACACGGGAGAAAAGCCGTACGTTTGTCAATTTGAATCCTGTTCTTATGCCGCGGCCACTCGGAGTCAACTTGTGACTCACACAAGGACACACACAAAAGAACGGCCGTTCAAATGCCCCGAACCAAATTGTGAATATTCAGCAGCCCATATATTCGGCCTCACAACACATAAACTTACCCATGAGCCAAAAGAGGGAGAAGAACGAACTTTATTCAAATGTACAATTTGTGAACATTCCAGCAAAACCAAAAGTGACCTCTCAAAGCACATCAAAAGTCACACTTTAGAAAAATTCTTCAAATGTGACGAGCAAAACTGCAATTTTGAAGCCAGGAGAAGAGCTGAAGTAAAAGCTCACAAAGTTGTTCATTCTGCTGACAAACCTTTTGCTTGTCCAGTCGAATCTTGCGAATTTCGTTGTAAAAACAAAGGCAGTCTTTCAACCCATTTGAAGACACACAGCGATGAGCGGCGGTACAAATGTGAACTTTGCTTGTTTCGAGGGAAAAGAAAAGACAATGTCATAAGTCATTTAAGATTTGTTCATTCCGATCTTCGCCCTTTCAAATGCACAGAACAACAATGTGTTTACGCTTCCAAAACAAATGGCGATCTGAAGAAGCATCTTTTAATTCACAAGAGACTGAAGAAATGCTGATTTTCTTCCACAATTGTCAACTGTGCGTAAAAAACGTTTGCTGATTAATTTTATTAATCATGGAAAATAATGCACTCTTCAGGAGCAGCAGAAAGTTTTTCTTAAAATTACGCGTTATGTCAAAAAGAAGCTGTTGCGCTCTTTGCGAAATTCTAAACTAATTTGTACAATTTTATCCTTTTTATTTTATTTCTCCTTTAAAATTTCATGTTTAGAAAGCTGAAAAGCATTGTTTGTCAGTGTCAATAAATGAAAATTAAATAAAACGATTTTGCTGCTTCTGATTTATTTGGTTCATATTCGAAATCTGCATTATTTTACAATCTGGAAATGCTACAACTCAACTTGATAAAAAAATGCAATTTGCAATGGTTCAAAAAATAAACCGGCGTCAAAATGGAACAGGAGTGAAATTCCTCACGACTCTTTGAATTTGATGTTGAATTTCAAAATTTCAAAGCGGAGCTTCAATGAGAATAAACAAAATTTACGTCAATTTGAAAACAAAATTGTGATTTTGTTGTAAGTATTTTGACATGCATCCCGTTTAAAAATTTATGCTAGAAAAACGAGGAAAGATGGAAAATTAACGTTTGCTCGTTTCTCGTTGTCGTTGTGAATGCATTTTCAAGATTCCTCGGTTCCTCACTGCACCGGCTTAGTTTTGTGGGCGCTCATAATTTCCTTACAACAGACTACAACAAGACAAAAAGGTTTACGTTTTTGAATGTTGACCCACAAAACCTCTTGAAATGGGACCGTTTTAGTTGTCAATAGGAAATTTGTGCTTGGAAATGTAAAAGTACTTGTAAGTTTACGACGTTATCGTTATAATGAAATCTGGAACAAGCCCGTTAGATTACTGCAAATTGTTATACATCGTTGCAATAAATCTATTAACTATGATGCATTCCGCAGCGCTTAAAAATATCAAGCGGCGTTGAAATTGTTCATTGCCGACTGTTTGATCTAAAAGAAAATCTGATTGAAGGTCCGATTGCAATGAGAAAACGCACCATTTTGTGGCTGCAGAAAGTTTGAAAGTTGGCCAAAACGTTTTTAAAGACGCACACTGCTTCATTTTGGGCCTGGGGTGGCCAAAAATTGATTTTGCAACCACACGCTTGCGTCTTCATTTTATTGGTGTGTAACGTAGAAATGCCTGCTTAGTTCATATCTATAACCGTTTGGAATTTAACTGCCAAACATCGTGACAGCGCGGAGTCAAACTTGAACCTTGAAAAAAATTTACATGCATTTTAAATGGGAAAGTTTTAAAAGACTGCATCGAAAAATACTCCGCAGTACTCAGGCTCATTTTGATAGCGAGAGTAGGTGGCAACCTAATTTAACACGCCAGCACAAAATCGGCTGCAGAAAGTTTCATATTCAAGTGAAAATAAAAGTTAATCTTTAAGTCGTTCATTTTCAAAAATACTTGTGGCCACTACAGACGCGATCGAATTATGTCGAATAATTTTTTTCTGAAAAATAAGGGCATTCGCTAAGGTAATAATTACCTTCTAAATCAAATGTAACATATCTAAAGAACAGCAGGAATTTTTTTCCACGGAACCTCCAAAACCATGGTCAAAAATTCAAAAAAACCTGAAATTATTTTTCAAACAGGTTTAGATCAAAATTATATGCATATTTGGAATCTGCAAAGTGTTTTACCCCTAAATATCTGTTTTCAGATTTTTGGCCACAGAACTCCCAAAATGCAGCAGTGTGAGATGTCCAGCTTTCAATGCTTCCGTAATGAAAATCTGTGCTCGGAAAAGTTACATTTCATCGGGGCTTCGATTTAAGCATTTCTAAAATTTTAAATGTGCCTCTCGGACTAGAATTCAGTTCAAGTGCTGTTGAAACTGTGCTCGTTTTAGCGTACACACAAATCTGCTTTGAAAGTAATGCCTGTTTAAGAATAATTGTGCCATTACCAACAAAGTGTCTATAAATTTGAAGAGTAAAGCAGAAAAATCTATGGTAGAAACGAACGCCACGTAAAAGATTTCATAAGCAGAAACATCTTTTTAACATCGGAGATGGAATATTTGGCACAATTTTTGGAGTAGTTCATGTTTGTTGTTGAGCAGTCAAACGTTGTAATTATCGCACTTCTTTTATTGAGTTAGGTTGAGCCAAAACTTTCCTGCATTCACAATTCTGTAAAGAACATGATTAAAATGGATCCAATCTGAGCATTTTGACCCAAAAACAAGAATGGAAAACAAATTGAAAAATAAATCCTGTACTCGGGATGAAAAATCAAAGTTTGGCTGATTTTGTTGCCCGTCTTTTTCTAAAACTGTTTGAATCCAAAAGTTTAAATTCCAAGAATTTCCCTTCTCTTTTTCCGATTTAAAAATTGTTTGTTTTTATCTACCTGTTATTTTTATAAGTCCCTTTCTTTTTCCACCTGGCCTTTTTTTCAAAGCTGTGCCTTGCTCCAATTCAAGGAATTTTAGTTCTGGTTTTGGCTTTTCAGCCTTTCTCTTTACAATGAAATATTAAAGCTTCACTTAAATCGTTTTCAAGTTTTAAGTTTCTACTCACAAAATATTTCATATTCTATCCAAACCAATAAGATTGATTTACTGGATTCCTTTTGACTTTTAAATGCGGTTCTTCTAGCTGCTGCAAAAACCGCTGAAGAGACAGAAAAAATAAATGCATTTTTGCTGTTCCTTGTGTGTAAATAAATGTGGATCGAAATCTCTCAAAAACTTTTATCCACTCCACAATTAAAAATACGTTTATGCAAACTGTGTTCAAAAGAGCTACTTGAAAATTGTCATCAAAGTCCAGAATCAAAGTTCGTGTATTCACTTTAAAACTTGTGACAATTTTTCTAGTATTTTAGAGAATTACGTTGATTTAAATCCCAAAATCGTCATCTTGCAACCGCTAAAAATGCATGCACGGGATGTAAAAAAGTTGCATCATTTTGCATCCGAATTCCTCCAGCCGTCCAACACATCCTCCAAAATTTCAATGAAAAATAACCATAAACTGTTTTTCAAGTAGCATGAAATTGCTTACGCGAGCTTGTTTAAAAACCAACTGTCTTTGAATCTTTGCAAGAAACAGATCAAAATTAGTTGATGATTTATCAACCATTCGTAAGCTTGTGACAATATCCAAATGTCGTCTTGTACATGATTTATTATGTTATTTTGTAATTAAAGCTTCTGAACGGCAGCGGCAGTCTTAAGTTATTCCAGTTGAAGGCACTCATTTACTCAAGTTTTTCTTCCGTATGCTTTTAATTTTTAACATTTTTGAGCTTATCTTTGATGCTGAAAAACAAGTACTATCTCAAATACTCTTTCAAACTTTAAAATTTAAAATATTTTTTGCAAAAAGTAAATTTTCCAAAAAACCTCAAGCTGGAATCGTACTTTTGCCCCGAAGATCAAAAGTTCTACAAAACCATAAATTCAGAATAATATGCACCGTCACATAAAAATAATGCACATTGTGTACAGACTTTATTAAATATTTATGTGTATAAGCAAAATTAGAAATAACTTATAAAAATATGTGAATACAAATTACTTCAAAACTGAATCAAGTAGCCTTTATTTTTTCTCTTTGATATAATTTTGTAAAGTGTCTGATTTTATTACACCCTAAAAATTTCATCCTGTAGAAACAAATGTAACACAAAAATATTTAAGGAAAACCCCAAGCAAGCAAAATTAAACTTCATGATATCAGATAAAAATTTTCAATATAAAATAAAACTTGTAGTAATTTTCAAAAAAGCAAACGGAGGTGGGTAAATTTTGCAATTATTCAATAAACATCACAGACTCCGAGTCATCTGAATTTATCATAAAAATTTCCATGTACCAAACACCAAAGAAAAACATCTTCACTGTTGAGTCCACAGCCGTTTAAAATATCAAGTGGCGTTTGACTTGCTCACAAGCAAACTTGCGACTGACTGCCAGTTGCGAATCGGTGCTTGAGAAACAAGGATGTTGTAAAATTTGGACACCGCTTGTTATTTCTGTAGATGTTTTACAATTGTCAATGTGTCAGATACATATTCTTTGCGTTTGGCCATAACCGAAAAAAGCTATTAAATATAGATTAGCATAAGTTTCAGTGTAAATCCTGCTTCATGTCCAAATAACAAATATTGCATCCTAAAAGCTTGAAACTGTGCAGACCGAGGAAGAATTTTTATGAAACTCCGTTTGAAATCTTTACGAGTTGAAAACAATTTGTTTTGTACGGTGAAGACGAATCTTTTCCCCGGAAAAAATGTTGAATGAGTCACAAAAATAAGCAGGCATGCTTTAAACTTAAAACATACATAAAAAGAGCGTTTGTATTACAATTCGTAGTATTCCCTATGATTTTATTGGGATTAAAATAAAAAAAACCTGTCTAAAATCCTCCCTTTGTACTTTGTGCATGTTTTACTCGGAAAAATAAAGTCGTAAAAATAAATCCTGTTCGAGGAAAAAAGTCAAAGTTTAGCTCCATTCATCCCTTGAGCTCAGCTTTTTTCTTTCTCTCTCAAAACTCAAAACTCTGAAGGATTTTATTTACGCTTTCCAATTCCAATAATTTCCTTTCTCTTTTCCCCCTTCACAATTACATGAATATACCAACTTTTCAATTCCACTTTGAACACTGTTAAGTGTTTTCCACTGTCAGTTTTCCGTAATTATTCTTTTCAAGTGGAGCCAAATAGAAGTTTTTTCTGGTGTGGCAGAGATTAGGCCCAAATTCTAATTTGTCGTTTTCGCAATCAAAAGGTGCCGCACTTGACTTGACTCCGCAATATGAAAATTCTGTAGTGGATTTACTAGAATAATTCTTTTGGATTTTCTCAGTTTTTAAACAGTCAAAATTTACTAATAAACTACCATTTTAGCTTCTCCAACCGGCGGAAAGAGTGAAACGCGGATTCATAAGAGAAAATCATGCATAAATGCGCCCTCTGTCCTTATTCAACAACAGTTCTCGGTAACTACGAGCAGCACTTGAACGTCCACTCGGATCTTAACAAACACTCAAAAATCCACTCTGAAAGCACTAAAACAACTCGGCAGTTCTCATGTTCTCAGCGTGACTGCAACTTTTCCACAAACCACCAAAGCAGTTTCAAACGTCACACTCAAATTCACATTGGCGAAAAACGTTTCGTTTGTCAATTTGAATCCTGTTCTTTTGCCACAAAAACTGGACATGAACTTGTGGTCCACTCAAGAACTCATACAAAAGAACGGCCGTTCAAATGCCTTGAGTCAAATTGTGAATATTCCACTACAAACAATTCCAACCTCAGACGACATCGACTGACTCACGAGCCGCAAGATGGCAAAGAACACCCGTCATTTTCATGTCCACTTTGTGACTACCTGGGGAAAAGCGCACAATATCTCTCTCGCCACATCAAATGGCACACTCTGGAAAAACATTTCAAATGTGACGAGCCCAACTGCAATTTTGAAGCCAAGACGAAAGAAGAAATTGAGCAGCACAAAGTTGTGCATTTTGATGAAAAGCTGTTTGCATGTTCATTTGAATCCTGCGAATATCGTTGCAAAACGAAAGGCAATCTTGCCGTTCATTTGAGGATTCACAGTGAAGAACGACCGTACAAATGTGAACTTTGTCCATTCCGAGGAAAAACAAGAGCTGTTGTGTCAAGCCATTTGAAACAGATTCATTCCGATCCCAACTTTCGACCTTTTAAATGCAAGCAGTCAAATTGTGGTTACACAACCAAGACAAAAGGCAGTTTGAAGACGCATGTTTTAGTTAAACACAAATCAGCTCTCACTTCAAATTCAACAATCGACTCTGAAGAAACTCACAAATTTTCCTGTTCTCATCCAAACTGCAATTACTCGACTAATGATAAGCAAAGTCTTATTCGTCACACTCGAATTCACACGGGAGAAAAACCTTTTGCTTGTCAATTTGAATCCTGTTCTTTTGCCACTGCTACTTCATACACGCTTGTGCTGCACTCTAGAATCCACACCAAGGAAAAACCGTACAAATGCCACGAGCCAAATTGTGAATATTCAGCAGCCCACATCAGCCATCTCAAAACACATCAACTCACTCATCCGCCAAAAGAGGGCGAGAAACGTTTCTCATTTCCTTGCCGACTTTGTGAATACTCGGGAAAAAGTAAGAGAAATCTCTCCCGTCACATCAAAAGCTCACACCGTCCAAAAATTGTTTAAATGTCATCGTTTAAATGAGTGTCAGGGAATCAGAACTGTAAGCTGTCTTGGGCGAACAATTTTCCTGAGCATCCTGATAAAAGGTCCTTGGAGTGAATTCAAATGCAGAGTAAAAGAGGACCTCTTTGTTCATTTAAAGATTCACAGCGATGAACGACGGTGCAAATGTGAACTTTGTCCATCTCGATTAAAAACAAGAAATGCCGTTCACAAGATGTGAAAAAAGAACTGCAAATTAATGACCACATTTTTTTAAATGTTTCCCCTCGTTCAAATAATTCCCCAGGACAAACATTTGGAAAAACACAGTAACAGAATCCACATTTGAAGTCGTACGCCAAACGTCATCAGACACGCGTTCACGAGACATCCAGAAGAAATTCGAATGACAATTGAATCTACTTCCACCCAAAATGAAGCAGTCGTGAACAACAAATTTGTAATATGAGACACTTTTTTACTTTCCCAGAGTGAAAAGAATAATAAGAATAAGTTGTACAAATTTATAATTTATCCATGTTTTGGGTTTAAACTTTTTGCTAAGAAATGTAAATAATTTGTGCATGCAAACTAACAAACTCAAAAATAAAGTCAAGCTTCGACTTTTGTGTAATTATGCAAAATTAATCAACAATTAATGTTTGTACAATGCGCATGAAGTAAAACAATTTGACTTTCTGCAAGTCTGTGAGCCTTTTGCCGCAGTTTAAAATATTGGGTGTCGTTGGGCTTGTGCAATAGAAAAATTATTGACACTGATGTTTTGCACTGAAAGTAAACTTGACTCAAACGGCATGTAGAAGACGTGCATCTCCTTAAATCGGCTTCTCTTCCTTTTACGTGTCCACATTCTGGATACACCCTTCTGCATCAGCGTCTGCTCGGCCTTTTCCTTGTCCAGAGTCTGGATGCGACTACGCTACAAAGGAAAAGTCAACTCTCATTCGCCATTCGAAAATCCACTGTAGTGAAAAAGCCTTATTTTGTTCTCATCCCAACTGCAACTTTTCCACAAAGTATTAAAACGCTCTCATTCAACACGCTCGACTTCACACAGGCGAAAAACCGTACAAGTGCAAATTTGAGTCCTGTTCTTACGCCACGACTCAATGGAGTAACCTTCAAGCACACGTGAGAACCCACACAAAGGAAAAACCATACAAATGCAAAGAGGCAAATTGTGAATATGCAGCGGCCCATAAAGTCACTCTCAAACGACATCAACTCACCCACAAGCCAAAAGAGGGCCGAGAATTACCTTCATTTAAATGTCCAATTTGTGAGCATTCCAGCAAAACTAAAAGCGACCTCTTGAAGCACATCAAAAGTCACACGCTTGAAAAACTGTTCAAATGTGACGAGCTCAACTGCATTTTTGAGGTCAGGACAAAACAACACTTGGAAACTCACAACGTTGTGCATTCTGACGAAAAATCTTTTGTCTGTTCATTTGAATCGTGTGAATTCCGTTGCAAACAGAAAGGTTATCTTTCCATTCATTTGACAACTCACAGTGAAGAACGACGGTACAAATGTGAACTTTGTCCATTCCGAGGAAAAACAAGAGGGTATGTGACAAACCACATCAATGGTGTCCATTCTGACCCCACCTTCCGACCTTTCAAATGCAAAGAACCAAAGTGTGATTATGCCACGAAGATCAAAGCAAGCTTACATGTACATAATTTGTTTCACAACGGAGACAAAAAATACTCTTGTTCTTTTCCGGATTGCGATTACAAAGCTGTTTTACAAAACAAAGTTAAACAGCATCAAAAGCGCGTTCATGGGAGCAAAGAAGATCTCAAAACACAGAAAGTTGTGCGCTCTAAATCAACGCCTTGAAAAGTTGCATTTCGTCAAGAACTCGATTTCAACGTCTAAAAAATGCTGAATGTGACTCTCGGGCTAGAATTCAATTCTCTTGTTGTTGACGCTGAGCGCGTTTTAGCGTACACGCAAACCTGAATTAATTGTAATTTATTTGTTAGTATAATTGTGCCACTGTTAATAAATTTGCAAGAAAACAGCAAACTAAAGTAATTCTGGAGTTGGACGCCGGTTAAAAATTTCATAATTAGAGAACGAATTCACATTCATCAGATGCATTATCAGATTTACTGTGGTGTCTAGACTTCAACTAAAATCTACAAAAAATAACTAAAATGGTTGTCAAGAACTGAAATTCTCGCACTTCTCTGAAGCCTACTCTTCCTTTTTTCGTGTCAACAATCGGGATGTACCTCCAAAACTAATCAAAACTCAATTGCCATTCAAAAATGCACTCAAACGATAACGCGTTTTTTCTCTTCTCATTCCAAATGTAATTATTAATTATTCCACGAAAAAAACTTAAACTGAATGAATGACCATTCAACAACAACCAGAGTAACATGGTCTACATTTTATTTATCACCGTAGAATCCAAATACACGCAACAAAGTGCCCATTTAAAAATTTCATTCAACATTATTATTTCATTAATTTTACGCTGTTTACTGTTTACATGAGCTCTCAGAAATTGAGTTGGCAATTCTTTAACATTAAAGGATTGTTTATTCGGCTTGTTCGCAGCTCAAAAATTCATCGGTCGCGTAAAACACGGCCGAAAATTACACAATTACCCGGTTCTACATTTTTCTTGCAGGAGATTCGTCATTCTACATGTTACAGTAAAATAAATCTTGTTTTATTTCAGTGTAAAAATGCCCAAAAATTCTAATAAACAAAGGGTCGATTGTGGATTATTTAGAGAACAAAAATACTTCAAGATTGACAATTATTGCTCGTTTGGCTTTTGCCGCTTTAATCGATCTGTTGCCGTGGTTTTTTACAAAGCGCTCTTTTGCCGTTTATTTATTTATGGTGGGTGATTTTGGGACTTGAATCTCAGTTCAAGTTAAAGCAAACCGTCGCAAACAGGAAATAAATATTTTTACGGGTGAACAATTTCGACGCCATTCAAAGTTTTTATTAAGGTTTGGACATCTACAGTTCGCTAGCTAATGCAGCCGTAGTGAACTAAACGGTCACACATAATTTTTCTCCTCTAAATCTTTACAATGCAACTCAACATTGCATTGATTTTCTTTGTCTTTTCAATTACAGAAACTTGTACATTTGAATTTATTTGGTTTTAAAATACATTTTGTGTCATTGCCATTTTATTTGATTACCACTGACCACTGAATTTCAGCTCTTATCTTAGCTTTTGTTTATTTATCTTAAAACTTGCACTCTCTTGCACTTTTAAACAAACAAGTGCGTTGCCATACTCGTTTTAATTTGAGTGGGATGGTCATTCATTTAAATTTCTTGGTTAAAGCGTGAGTCATTTGTGAACCAAAATTGTCGTCACTCTGGATTTTTGGTGAGAGTAAGGCTGAGTTTATTTCACTCTCAAATTAGTTTCCTATTTGTTTGATTTGCCCTTTTTGTTGATTTTTCCGGAAAACCTGTCTATTTTTAACCAAATAAATTCCAATTCCAGGAATTTCCGGGTGTGCCTAAAACACAATCACAAAAATCACATTCACAACAAATCACAATCACCAAACCAATCACGAACCAATCA
>JAQGBI010000661.1:0-13786 GCA_034698325.1 Sminthurinus elegans | reverse complement strand
GGGCCCGACGTTGCTTAACTTCAGTGATCGGACGAGAACTGGTGCTTTCAACGTGGTATGGCCGTTGGCGAAAGCAAAGAGAATTTTTCACACACACATTTTCCATGCTCAAGTTCCACGCCGTTTAAAATGAAATTGAGTGTTTTCTAAGGCTTTCAGGTTCAGATATCTCAAATTTGTCCAACTGTAGCCACAAACTCCAAACTTTGAACTCTCAAATATAACTGTTCTTTTTTCAGCTACATTTCCAAAACTTGATGTCATTTTCATGTCAATTAGAAATGAAGGAAAGAGTATGCAACAAGACACAAAACCACACAGTTAATTTTTTGTGATTGAAAATGTATACATAGACAACACCAAGTTTATTTCATTCTCATGACATTATACAACATTACATTTCCCATACATGATATTCATGTTCATATTCATATTAAATTGAGCCGAATAGAAATAAAATAATAAAAAGAATAATAGAGTCGGAATTAATTGTAAATGAATTGAAAAAAAGACGTTGAAATCAAAGTCTAATAAAAAAACAATCCAATTCACAACTGATACGACAAACTAAAACTATACACAAACAGACCACTTAATTGGAGCGTCAGCTTAGACGGACCAAAACAATGTGTGAATTTGCTTCATGTTGATTTTGATATTGATGGTTTAGACAACACGACGTGCAACGCAGTCTTGTTGTCCATTTCCCATGTCCTTGCAATATTCAAAATCGGAACAACAGTATTCATCACGTCTGTCTCCATCAGCATCTACTTCTGCTGGGCAACATTGTGGTGCTAAATTTCAAATAAACCAGTTTAAATTTACAGTCCATCATGAATTTATGGTAAGAAAAGGAAATTTCCTCTGCTTTTTTTGTTTCATCTTACGTGCAGTGGTGGCGGGTGTTTGGGTGGTAGTGGTAGTAGTAGTAGTAGTGGTGGTAGTTGGTGCAACGGTAGTTGTGGTGGTTGAAGGAGCGACAGTTGTAGCTGGTCTGGGTTTACATTGTCTGGTTCCATCGGTTTTCTTTTCGCAAACTTCGGATCTTCTGCAACAGGTCCGGTTTCTCTGTGGGACTAAATCAGCTGAGCAACATCTGGAAAGGAAATCATAGAGAAATCTCATTATTATTATACTCAAGAATTTACTCTAGCCAGTTTGGAGAAAAGATTCCTCATCCCTTCAAAAGAGGTCAAAATTAAAAAGAGGTCAAAAATGATGAAGGTTTTACTGACCTGTCAGGGTATGGGTCGGCGGTGGATGCAGCAGTGGTAGCATCATCTTGAGCTTGTTGGGTGGTTGGAGCTTGAGTAGTCGTTGGTCGTGGGGTAGTGGTAGTGGTAGTAGTCGTTGGTTTTGGAGTGGTAGTAGTAGTAGTCGTTGGTCGTGGGGTAGTGGTAGTGGTAGTAGTAGTAGTCGCTGGTTCTGGCGTGGTAGTAGTAGTGGTTGGGACCTTTTCGCAAGTGCTAGAAAGAGTAAGAAATTGATACAGAAATCATTAGTAAAATGACCTTTGAAAAATCCATGTTCCTTGCTTTTGTTTTGAGTTTTGACAATTTTTTACCGAGTTCGCTCATCTACACGGACGCATCTTTCATCTGAGTCACAACAATATCGAGATCCGTTATCTTCCTTGGCACAACAATTGACGGCATTGCTCTCTGTAGCACTTGAGGAGGTTTGAGTGGTGGAGGGTGGGAAGACAGTTGGGATTGCTACAAAATAATACAAAAATGGAGACTTGTACATTTAGAAGGAATCTTGTACACCTTGTTGTAGTAATTACAAAATATACTCTTTTTACATACTTGAACATGGCTATTGTATTTCAATACTCTACGTATATTTTTTGTGTCTTACTGAATCCTCGACGAGTTGTGCTGGACGCTTGTGTGGTTGATGAACCAGAGTCGTCATTTGCTCTCTGGGTGGTACCTGGAGCATAAAAAAAATAAAACGGCATTAAAGTTAGTTAGAATTTCAAAAAAATACAAGATTACAGTTTTTTTAAATAAACTTATTTTACAAAATTTCAATTTTCAAAATTATTCAGTTCTTACGGGGTCTAGGCCATTGAGCATCGGCCTGAATGGCAACTCCCAAGATGACTAAAGCGAGGATAAGAGTGTATTTCACCATGTTGAATGAAGGTTGAACTTTGTGTATTTTCTTTTACGAAAAAGAGAAGCTTCTACTTTTTTCTTTTGGATCTGGATCTGGAACTGGAACTGGAACTGGAGGTTGAGTGTGTCTGATGAAGCGAAAATTCCCAGTTTTTATACCAATTTTTTGCCCTCCTCCTTTACATAATTGACAAGTGATGATGATTTTCCAGCGTATTTTTCACAAAGTTTTCCTTATTTCCCCATTCAATAATCAATTTCATTGATCTATGGTATTTTCATGTCACTTAAAACTGAAGCAAAAAGGCAAATTTAGCCTTTTTCTAGCCTTTTTCCTGGTTCACTGTTCCAACATCTGCTCAAAACTCAGAATGAAACACCCGTGTGACGTGTGACGAATTCAGAGTCCTGAATCGTGCCATGCATCCTTTGTGCTGTAATATTTTTACAGTTTCATCACGGTCGTCCTTATTCATCCTTTTTTGTTTTGCGGTTTTCCTGCAATTCCCTACAAAAATTAATGAACTTGTTCATTTGTGCAGAGAAGCAGAGATGAGTTCCATTGTCATTTGTCATTTGTACGTTGGAGCATTCAGCGTGAACAAACATGGATTAAAATTAATCACCATAAAATTGAAAAGGTAAAAATATGATAGATATTATACAATATATACATTGACAATGTCAGAACAATAAAAGATAAAAGTAGAATCTTTTTCCTTCTCTTTTTTGTTTGCGAGCAGCCATTAGTCAACAGAAACACAAAATGAAACACAGCCTTATCATCTTGGGTGTATTGTGTCTTGAATGTCGCCGTTTAGGACAGTGCACAGTTGCCCATTCGCCATTACGAAGAAATAGTTTGAAATTTCCTGAATGATTTTAAACACCCATAGAAAATTGCAGTTTTGACCTTGTCTTGTCTATTGTAAAACCCGCCATCTTTTTTTTGTTTTGATTAAGTTTTCCAGCTGTGACAAATCAACTTCAGCTTCAACCGGCAACCCAAATACCGATGAGTTTCCAATGTGCATGACTATCATTTTTGGCTTTTATTTTCATGTATCATCCATTTTTCATTATTTATTCAAATCCGGATATGGCACTTGATTCAGCTCCATTGTTAGGAAAATTAGGAAAATGAATACTCTCAAGTGTCTTGTCATTTTATTACACGTGTAACGTCTATAGAATCTAGAGTCTAGCGTATTTGCATAGTTCATAATCATGCTCATATTCTTGCATTTGGAGCCTTGAAAGTACAATTTAAAATGTTTATAGTTTGTCTTGGTTTTAAATACACAGGCTTCGAGTGGAAAATTAAGGTACCTACAATGTACAATGTACAATGTACAGCCTACTGTAAGTTGTGTAAGCTTCTAACTGAAAACTGTCAGCTGAGACGTTTCAACTTTCAACGTTTCTAGTTTCTACAGAAAAACTGAATGAGTGATATTTCCTTCGGCTTGAGAGTATTCGAGTCTCGAGTGTGCTTATTTATGACGCAGTGTTAAATTACAGTCTGATTACCGCCATTGCGCGAATAATAGCCCCGGGCAATTATTTAAATACTTTCTTTGGTACTGGGCAACTATTTGAGGCTGGGCAAGTATACGAGGCTAGCTGCTACCTATTGTAAAAGCATGTAATGCGCACTGGGCAACTATTTGCGTACTTTCACGCCGCACTGGGCAACTATTCAAAGCTGGGCAAGTATTGTGTGGTGGGTAACTAATCGCGCAATGACGGTATATGCTTTTTGTATTTTGTACTTTGATCTCTTGATTTTGGTCGTTTTGTCGACGTAGGCTAAAATAAATTCAAACCTTCTTGTTATCAGTATCAGTATTGACGTTGACGTAGTTGCATTTTGAACTTTGAGCTGTAGTGAAAATTAAAAATACTTGAAAATTCTCACGTATTTTGAGCGTATTGAAATTTGAAATCTGTTGCTCCTTTTCTATTGTTTGAATACACAAGAGCATTTTAACATTTAATTGCTCAATGCTCAAAAGGCATATTTTACAATTTGAATCCCTTTTAATTAAAATTTGGAGTTTATCTTTGACAATTCTTCGAAATGGTGAGTCATAATAATTATTTATTCATTTATTGAGCATTGATCATAGATTTTACGCAGAAAAATTTCCATATTTTCATAAAACTTGATAAAACTATAAAGTTTTACCTGTATTTTTGATTTCAATTAAAAAGTAACAGTAACAATTAAAAATAATTTTTGTTCTTGCAGTTGTGTGCAGTTTGTCAAAAGAAAGCGGAGGCGAGATGCTCTGCATGTAAATGTGTACATTATTGCTCTCGAGAGTGTCAGGTAAATAATTAAATTATCTTTGTATTTATGCTTGTGTTCACCAAAATTAATCCTCTGGTGAAATAAAACAACTTTTGTCTCATTTTATTGATACATTTTTGCTGTAGAAATTGGACTGGAAGTCTCATAAGAAATTCTGCTGTTCCTTCGTCATCAAAGAAGAAGAAGAGGAAGAAAACGATGGATTGAAATCAACTCATCGTTCGCTATTTGCTGCAAGGGATTTGGAACGTGGGGATTATATTGTAGAGGAATTGCCTTTGTTTCAAATTGCTCGAGCACCAAATCCAGAGAAAGAGAAAAAAGATTATAAATATTGCGTCACGTGTGGGACAAATTTGTTTGGATTCTTGAGTGGACGATGTAGCAAGTGTAAATGGCCCGTGTGTGTGGAATTTGGGAAGGATTGTGAAGAGGTAAACAAATAACAAAATAATAATATTACATTTTAATATAAAGTAAAAATTATTTCAAAGAAAAATGATCAATTCGTATTTGATTTGATTTTCTCTATAGCACGAAATCCATGCAGAAAATGAATGTGGGATTTTAGCCTCAAAGGAAATTGATTATGATTCTCTCGCTGTTCATGAAGATCGTCGGATTCTCCTCATTTTGAGAGCTGGAGCTGTAAAAGAAAATAATCCAGAGTTGTGGTCTGAGTTGATGAAGAGAGCCGATGAAATTTCGAAAGCTGGACAAGATTCTGTGGGAAATCGGGAAGAAATTTCTAAATTGGAGCAAGCTATGAAAAAATTGGATATTTCAAACGAGGAAGTGGAAATTTACAAAAAGTTCTTTAGTCTCTTGAATCTCGCGTCAATTCTTTGCAGCGGTTTTGCACATCGGGTGAATGTTGAAGGGGAAAACGGGTAAAATGATAATCAATAATATCTACCTTCTATAAAATCCTTATCCGATGGCGTCAGTAACATTTTAGATTTTATGGCTATTTCACTGGCTAAGATTATTTTAATTCAAAAAAGGCTCTTATCTTAATAGAGAAAAGGCTCTTATCTTACTAGAGAAAAGGCTCTTATCTTAATAGAGAAAAGGCTCTTATCTTACTAGAGAAAAGGCTCTTATCTTTATAAAGAAAAGGCTCTTATTTTAATAGAGAAAAGGCTCTTATCCTAATAGAAAAAAGGCTCTTATACTTATAAAGAAAAGGCTCTTATATTTATAAAGAAAAGGCTCTTATATTTATAAAGAAAAGGCTCGGATCTTAATAGAGAAAAGGCTCTTATCTTAATTGAAAAAGCGCTCTTATTTTAATAGAGAAAAGTCTCTTATCTTAATAGAGAAAAGGCTCTTATATTTATAGAGAAAAGGCTCTTATTTTAGCTGAAACGTTTGCGTTGGATATTTTGGAAATCTAATAATTTAGAGCCATCGGATGCGGATTTGTAAAATTTCAATTTATTACCGTCATTTGACGGGCGTTTTACTTGTAGTAACTTTTAAAACTATGGATACTATAATATAATTTGTACTTTTCCCCCTATAATTTTTACAGGATGCAGGCTCGTGTGGGTGATTTTTTGTACCCTCTCTCTAATTATTTCTCGTTTTCCTGTGCTCCCAATTGTAATTTTGGTATTGAAGACTACCCGAATTTCAAGATTCAAGTCCGAGCTGCTCGCTCAATTAAAAAAGGAGAGGAACTCACAATTCACTATCCTCTAATTCCATTGTTTGATGGGACAATTCAGCGACGGAGAAATATTAAAGAGAGATTTGGCTACTTGTGTAAATGTGTGAGATGTTCAGATCCTACTGAATTTGGAACCTTTTTCTCTGGAATCGTCTGTAATGATTGTCGACCTCAAGGAGAAAATCAAAACCAAGGGGAACAAGTTGAGGAAAATGTTGGATACTTTTTACTCTTTGATCCAGAATCAAAAGAAGGACAAGAAGAACAAGACTCTGCTTCACTTGTCCAATGCAACAATTGTAAAACAATCCGGCCTTACTCATTCTTCAAGGATCAATTGACGATCAAGAGTGAAGATTTAACTAATGATGATGATGAGACGCTTTCCCCTTCTCAAAATATTTTAAACAAGGCTGAAAGCTTCAAATTGATGTTATCCGAATTCAGTGGGAAGATTGTCCATCCAAATCATTTCAAGATGTATAAAATCTGCAGGTTTTTGTGCGAACTTTATACTTTTGGTATGAAAATTAGTAGTGAGAATTCTGAAGACATGATCCAACGGAAGGAATATTGGGAGGGAATTGTTCATTTCTCAAAGATTCAAGAGGAACTTGAAGGGAAACTGTTGAATGGGGCTGTTATGTATGAGCAAGGTGAGAGAAAATATGATATTATAATTATCCGAGTTGGTTTTTTGGCTTTCTTTGTAAAAGTCTCATAATAATAATAACAATTAAAGCATGATATTTTGTACAATAATTCAATTGAAATTTGCAGCTCAGCATCAGGAAAAAATTGCTGGAGGACTGCTTATGTTGGCTCGGATTCAAAGTAGATCCAGTTTCGTGAAAGATCTTGGGTTGCTGCTGGATATTATGGAAAAACTAAAGGAGTGCATCAATTTCTATGACCTTGCCATAGATTTTCAGACACAGCTCATGCCAACTACCTTCAAGTCCCCAATGGATCTGGAATTGATCAAGTTACAACAGCAAATGGCAAGAGACATGCTCCGTGAATGGTAAAAGCAAACCGATCCAGTTGTCTGAATTTCTAATCTATTTTTTCCAGCATTTTTGAACAAATTACTCGTCTTTTCTCTATTATTTAATCAACTACAATGGGATAAAATGAGTTACTAAATTCCATCTATTTTCATTTTTATTGTATTTCCTTATTCTGAATCTATTATTTTCAAATGTGTACTTTCCTTTGAGTTTAATGAAAACTTTTATTTTTTGTGAAAAGGCCTTTTCCCCTTGAATAATTTTATCCAAATAATAAAATGATTATATTTTATCAATCAGCGTGTTGACTGCTGACACCAAGTCTATAGAATCTAGAATCCAGAGTTTTCATTTGCAGAGTTCACCCTTTTCATACTCATGCTCACATTCTTCATGTAAGCCTTGAATATAACATGTAAATTTCACCCTTGTCTTGATTTTAAATGCACAGAGGCTTGGACAGTTCATGTACAATGTGCAGTGTACAGCATAGTGTACGTAAAATAAACTGTGAACTGTGACGTGTCAACTTTTCTACAGAAAGGCTTTTATTGCGCCATTTGATATTTGCATTAGCTTGAGGGATTGACGCGAGTCTCCTTATTTATTATTTATGACAAATGACACAGTGTTAAATTACAGTCTGATTATTGATAATGCTTCCTGTACTTTGTATTTTGATCTCCTGACTTTGATCGTTTTGTCGACGAAGGCTAAAATAAATTCAACGAGAGCTTTCTCTCTCCAGCTCCTGTTCTTATCAGTATTAGTATTGACGTTGAGGTACATATAGTTGTGCTTTGAACTTTGAGCTAAAGTAAAAACCAAAAATAGTTGAAAATCGCAACGTATTTTAAACGTATTGAAAATTGAAATCTGTCGCTCCTTTTCTAGATAACATAAATTAAAAGTTTAATACGCTGTTGCTCAAGGCCGAAGAGGCTTCTTTTACAATTCAAATCCCTTTGAATTGAAATATCAAGTGTGTGTGTATCTTCTTTCATCTGGCTATTTTAAATGCTCAACTCTCTAATCTCTACACAATTACATTCAGTATTCATTCAACATTTGACACTTGACATTTGATATTTCAAGAAAGAATCAACAGTGAACAGACACTGTGCAAACTCATCAAAGTCCTTGTATTTGATGATTGATGTGGATAAATTACACGTCCTTGTCACAAACTACAAACTACAGAAAAAAACCAGCAGAACAAAAGTGGAAAGTGGAAAAGTGAATTTTTAAAAGAAATTGAGTTTGACTAATTGTACCTAAACAAAATGGACAGCGACCCTGCAGAAAAAAGTGCTGAGTATGAGACTTTCAAACTGAAAAAGCTCGTTGACAAAGGGCGAGAACACTTGAGACATTTTCTCCAGGAGCGTTACAATAGTTACATGAGCAGAAGAACATGGACTGGATTTGATTTGATCGCAGAACCCAATTTTGAATGGCTGACCAAAGTCCGAAAAAACCTGGTCAAGTTTGGTCATGTTGCCACATGGGATTTTAACACGCTTTATTCCATCCTGACAACAATGAATCTGAATTCGGGCCAACTGGAACCTGCTGAAAAACTCCAGTTGACCCAGGAAAATGAACAACTTGCTTTGTTTTACAATGTGAGTGAATGTATTTTTTCTGGACTTTCGTTGGCCAAACTGAGACAAAATTTTGAACAATTGGAATCCGCACTCTTCAATTTGGGATTTGATCCGGAGGAAATTGAGAAAATCAAAGGATTGCCTTCCTCTTCGCCTTCTTCTTCTGATGTCCTGAGCTCTGAAATGAAAGACCCAAAATCTCAACTCGCCCTCCTTCTGAAAGACGGTGAATTGGCTCTCGCCTTCAAAAATTATGGTAAAGTCATCCGAATTTACTCGAGAGCCCTGAAAATTCCCAATCTCACCCTCGCTGAAAAATCCTCACTTCGACTCAAAAGATACGAAGCCACGCTCAATTTGGTCAGTTGCTATTTGAATGCAGGGTCAACCGATTTCGATGTCAAGGTCAAATGTTACTTAAAAAACGCCCGTAAGGATGCAGAAAAGGTCGCCCTGAATCAGCCTGACTCCTGGTTCGGATTCTGTCACCTGGGCAAAGCCTATCTATTTCAAAACAAATTTAATAAGGCCAAACTCGCGTACGAAAACGCCCTAAAAGTCCTTAAAGCTTACGACAAGGGAAAACAAGGATATCTTGATCTTAAAGATCACTGGTGGATTTTACTGACGCGCCAGTACTGTGAGTATGAAAAGAGATTTAAAGTTGCTTCATCTGAGCTCTCTGAAAATGAAATCGCTCGACTTCTTCATCGTCATCCGGTAAAACTGGAGCTGAACGGTAAGACGGAAATTAGCTCAAAGTCAATGGAACGAATTTTGAAAAGGATGCAAAAGCACAAGAACAAGCGAGTTGCTGCGCTTGAGTCGGTTTATCGAGCCAATGCTCTCAAATTCAATCTCGAATTGGAATCAAATGCCAGCAAAGAAAAATGGCAAGAAATTGCGGAATTGTATTCAAAAGGAGCTACAAAAAAGAATCCAGAAGCTTTATACAATTTGGCCATGCTTCATTTTGAAGGGCGGGGCGTTTTGAAGGACGAGGAGAAAGGCTTAAAATTACTCAGACAACTTGCCCTCTTTTCCGTAGACAAGGATGTCGAGGAGGAAAAGTGTCAATTCAAGTACTTCAAACGCGTGGTACAGTTTCCAGAACCGAGGAAAATCTTTGTGGCCGCTGCAATGTACGAGCTGGGTCGGAGGTCAAAATCGAAGGATCAGGCTGAAAAAGAGGAGTGGTACACAAAAGCCATGGATAGCGGATCTGCTCTGGCCGCAAATGATCTCGCCATGCTTATCAAATCAAAATATGGAGCCCACAAACAAATTGATAGAGTTATCCAACTTTTCCAAGGAGCAGCTGAACAAGGTGTGCATAATTTTCACTCATATTGTATCTTTTTAATTGGTGTAAAAAAAGATTGAAATTTCCACATTTTTTCAAACTATTTTTACTTGCTCTAATTTTTGTATATTTTCTCCAATAATTTTGCATTCAGGTTTAACTCTCGCCATGCGGAATTTGGCCTGGGCTTATCTTCAACGCTACTGTGCCTTTGATGAAAAAAGTGGCGTCCAAAACGCGGTTTATTGGTTTCACAAATCCGTCGAGGAAAATGACCAAAAAGCAGATCCAGATTCAGAATTCTTGAAGGAAAACGAAGATTTTGAAACTTGTATTGAAAAGTTGTGTGTGGCCGTAGGAAAATGGCAAGAAAAGTGTGACAAATTAAATTCCAATTCCAGTTCCAATTCTACGTCAAAATCAAAATCAAAATCAAAATTGAGTACGAATAAGAATTGTGTTGAAAGTCCTGAAAATCCTAAAATTGAGGAGCCGGTGGAAAACTCGCTTGTTCAAGACTACTTTTTGCGCCAGACGGAAATTGAAGAAGATGCCTCGAGGGGACTTCCAAGAGCTCAGAAAATTGTTGACATCATGAAGCACTTCACTTCCGGACTCATCAACCTTGAAAAATATGTACAACTTCAACTCGAGGAGAATCCGCAACTGGAGACTGATGATGATGATGGAAATTTACCCCTGTCAGTAGTTTTGAGGATGGAAATTGTTCATGAATTTGCCCAGTCCATTATCCTCGGCGCTCAGCTCCCCTTCTTGACCCAAGAGGACAAGGAGAATCTCCAGAGGATTGCACATGAAATGATTGAGTACCTTGACCCATTTTACTACAACTTTGCGTTAGCTTTAGGAGTTGTCTCTTGTGCCAAAATTGTACTGGAATTTGTACAGACGGGCTCATTCGCTGGATTTCGGGAGGAAATCATGTTGATGGGCGAGGAAGCCAAAAGACTAGAAGAACAACAAGATTTCCTTGTCTTTTCCTTCTTATTGCAATTAAGGACTGGAATTTGAAATTCTTTCGTGTCGCCAGTTTTTGATGATAATGAGACAAATTAAGTAATTTGTGGTAATTTGTAATTAAAATAAAAAGGAACGGTTCGTTTTGAATTTTGATGTGGATTTACGAGTGCATGAAAAATACCACAGAAATTTAGATGAGAAACTGGTGTGAATAAAACAAGCATGATTTTTGAAACAAATTATTAAAAAAAGTGATGGGATTTATTGTAGATTGCAGAGTGAGTTGGACGCCGTTTACAACTTTTTGTCTACTTTTTTGGCACCAGCGGGAGAAGATTGATATTCCATTTCAATTTTATGAAAAACACCACAGAGTTTTGTTTTATGCTAGTTTTTGGTTTGAACGTGCCTAGCTTTTTATAGCCTATATAGGCTAGCATTAGTTTTGTCCATTCCAAAAAAGATCTTGTAGTTTTCATTCCCTATAAAATACATTTCGCAATTTTCCTGGGCAAATACAGACCAAAATCAGTGATCTCGACATGAATCTAGTATAATATTTTGAGTCTCGTTGCTTAGATACAAGCAAAATAACAATGCCACTCCGCTGCTAACGCAACATTCACAAATCTAATAAAAGCTGAAATCTAACAAATCAAAAATATTTATATTCTAAACGTGACCCTTTTCTAAAATCCCTTGTTTTGTGTCTTTTGAAAACGCCTGTTGAATTCCGTATCTTTTACTCTGGTTCTCGTATAATGAATAGAAAATAGTAAGAAATAAAGTTTTCACTTGATTTCAATTGGAATGATGTACATTAATTTAAGGTTTGATTCTTATTCAAACTCATTTGTTATAATTTGCTTTTATTACGAATTTTTTAGTGAATGAATAACATGGTTATGATTTTATACTCCACGACATTACAAAATAACTAAGAAATACTTTTGTGTAATAATTGATAAATCGTTTTCAACTTCATTGATAAGTTCATCTACGTAAAAGTTAAAATTACAAACCAGCAGAACATTACCAGTTTTATCATAAAATTATAGATTTACAAAAATTCATGCATTATCTTTGCAAATTAAAAATAATGGACAGTCAAAAACAATTAGAAGATCGGCTTTGACAAAATACTATAGCAAAACGAATAATAATTATTATAAGATTAATATTTTTGTTGAAAAAAGCATATTAGTACAATACATAAGAAAGACATAGAAAAAATTGATCTGATGACACAGCCGATTTAATAAAGAGTTGTTGAGAATGGGACAATCAGTTGCTGGATTTGTACAAATCAAAAACAATAATTGGGTGAGTTTTTTCCATTTGCTTGAAACCATCCGTGAGAATAACTTGCTGTTTATACCTGATAAAAAAGACACGAAAACAAAAATGTACACAAAATAAAACATATTATGTCCATTTTTCATAAATCTGGAATGAAAATTATTTTGTGAATTGGTTTTACCGATTGATAAAAGAAATGACTTGTGGTTTGAGCGATGTTGGGCTATGGAAATGAGCCATTATCAAAAACTCTACTGCATTATCTACCTTGAGATTTTCCAAAAGAAATTCTTCACACTTGTGTTTCAGATCGAGTACTTGATACTTGTCAGAAATAGCCAAAAGATCTTCTGCATCCTTCTTTGTCAAATCAATTTTGCCAGTGTAAATAAATTTAAGCATTCCTTTAACTGCCTCATCTGAGTGATCATCAATCTTCATAGAATTTTCTGTCGACTCTTGCATCCCAGAGTTAAACATGGAGTTAAATACGTCACTTCGAGCTAAAAGCAATTTTAAAAATACATAAATAATTAGATTTGACAATGAACAATGAAGAACCTATGCAAAATCTATTCAATATTATGTATCAAGACAATAACTACAAAATAAGTAAAATTTAGCTTTTTAATTTTGTAAGAATACCTGCTAAAGCCAGTTTAGAAACCGGAAATGAAGAAGTTTTTGTACTGATAGTAAAATCAGAAAATGTTCCAGCATTCAGAAAACTTGACATCTTCTCAATGTACGATTCTAAAGTTGGTTGAGGACCCGAATTATAATTAATCTTCAAATTGTTGTTGACGACTTCTGATTTACTCAGACCAAGAATTATGGAAATTTCACAATGAATTTTCAAAACATGACCATCTGTTAGATACCCTTTGTTTGGATTCAGGACGTCAGATTTTAGAATACAGCTACTCCAACCCCAAAATTTACCTTGAGCAAACTTTAAAGAACCACCAGAATTATCTGTAAATAAAGAGACAGGAAAATTAGAATTGTCTTCCATACAAAAGAAATGATTATGACCTTGAAATGAAAAAATAGCATCTAGAATTTTTACAGCGACTTTTAATGATGTGATTCAAAAACGTTAAAACTTACTAGTATGAAGAACCTTCCTTTCCGAGTTCATGAAACAGATTTGAAATCGTGCTCGAACAAAGTCTTGTTGATCACCATTAGGTAAATTTGGGCTTGTTCTGTTAGGATCTCCAGCTTTTTTTACCAAGTACAAATGAATGCCTATATATTCTGTGTCGTCACCATCCTTTTTGTATTTTGGACTCACTTGCAATTTCCTAAGGATTTAATTCATAACTTGTAATTACACGAAATTGTATCAAACTAATTAGTAGTACCTATAAATATTAGATGGGACGAAAAAATCTATGAAGGGGAACCCGATGAAATGTAAAAATCTGTGTAAGCTTACATTTCGATGTAAATGTAGACTTTTCTTTTACAT
>JAQGBI010000660.1:0-13797 GCA_034698325.1 Sminthurinus elegans | reverse complement strand
TTCTGTATTAAAATATTGTGATTGTTCATACAGCTCTCTGGAACCAGTTCGAAATCAGTCCTGGAAATTCCAACACATTCAACACGTCATACGATTACGACAGTTTACTACATTATGGCCGCTATTTGTTTGCAATCAACAAAACAAAACCCACGATAACTCCTAAGGATCCAAACGCTGCAATTGGACAACGAACACGTTTAAGCAAACTAGATATCATAGAAATTAATGCACTGTATCCATGTAAATAGTTCAAATCCTATTCACATTGACAGTCACTTTTTACCCTGATTTCCCAAAATATATTAGCAGTTATTTAAATTTGTTTTTAATAAGGCATTAATTTTTTGTTTGTCCCAAATATTTTGATTTGTTTTTTATTTATACATTTGTAGTTTTTACAGTTTTATATTTTTATTGGAGGTTATTCAAAATTTTCTGTTTTTAAAAATACAACAGTTCTTAGCCCAGACTGCTTATTCTTTTCGTATATGTGAGAGAGAATTAGTAAACCCCGGATTCACGAATCTAAGGAATGCGAGGAATTTGTCTCGCCAGTTTCTCGCACAGCATCTCTTACATGTTAAATTTTAACTTTATTAATTTTTTTAAAATACTTCCAATTAAGTTAGGACTTTGAAATTTTCAGGGTAGTTAGTCCTTGACCTAAAGGATATGAATATTCAATAAAGTGGATTTTCGTGAATCCGGGGTTTACTAATTCTCTCTCACATATAATGATTTATGATAAAATCCTAAATCCTATTAATTTATTTAATTAAAAGACAAATTGATATTGTAAACTAAAAAATATCAAAATTTTCCTTCTCTCATTTCATATAATATGTTTATGTCATAGATCATACTTTTAATTTATAATATATTTAGAAACACACATACATGAGCAATTTTCATTGGACATGTATTGTATTGTTTGTACAAATCGTATGCAAGTGAGTATAACGTACTTAAATCATGTTATTTCTAACTTACACCACAATGTCATCCATCATAGTTTTTTTTCTTTGTTATGATGTATTCTTTTTATCATCGGGTAATATATTAGTAACAGAAGGAGACAAAGGAGAAGGTGTCGTAGTATTATTAGTAGAAACTCCAATATAGTACTGTGAAAAATCAACGTACGGTTGAATTCGTCCATTTGCATCAAGAGGTAATTTGTGTAATGACTGACTTCCTAATAGATCCGAACTTTCAGTACTTGTTGAAGCTTCGGTATTTTCTGATACTGTCGTAGAGTTAATATTATTACTATTGGGACTACTAAGAACAATCTTTGGAATTGAATCACTATTATAGTTATTATCACTATTATAGTTATTTGTAGGCGTTGTAGTTTGACTTGAAAGGAAATTCTTTCCATTAACAGGACTGGAGAGAGATTTAGTTAAAGGAAAGTTAAAATTTCTTACAAGGAGAGTCATATCCTCTCTTTTATTCAGTGGTGGTGGTGTAGAATGACTCATAAAAAAATCATGATGCATTCTTGAGATACGATCTACAACAGCCTGAGCAACTCCATTCAATGTGGATTGACACTTAAATTCTTCTACCACCATTTCTGCAAGCTGACTATTTACTTGAGTCTCTGAACTATTAGCTTCAGCTAAGGCTTTGTACAATCCACCAGAGAGAAGTAGTAGAAATTTACATGTATTATCTAATGGATAGGCTTTGTGAACTGATGGTTGTGCTATCACTGAAATAGAGTATAACAAAATAAAAACACATTATTATAGTCTTAGTAAAATTAAGCATTAGATTGTAATAAAAAAAAAAGGGTAGGTCATTGGTATTAAAAGCAAATAAGAAAAAGTAAAGGAGAATTCAATGACAAATTATTGATAAAAATGATTTTTACCTGGTTCGGAATGAGCGAGTGATAATTCAGTAAATTCTCTATAACCACCTTTGACTAAAAAATTACCTACATAATATTGAAACAAAAAACAAATAAATTTGAGATATAAAGTATGAAAATAGTAAAATATTATGCCATATACTTATAAACTAAAGATAAAAAATGAACAATATATAATTTTTTTTTATGATATCATAATATTATATATGTGTATAATCAAAGGATGATGAATAAACTCACCTAAACAACGAGTATTGGTTTGATTCCCCAACCTCATTGAATACTTAAGTCTATTTGTATCTAATCCCATAGCTTCAATACGACGAAGTTCCTCATCATTATTTAAATCGTGGTCAACACTTAATTGATGTACCCTATACAAAAACAAAAATACAAATAGGAAATCGCTTACTTAATTAAGAAATTATAGCATTTACAGTAGTGAAAATAAATATGGAACTGAAACTCTTGAATTAAAATTCAATAAAAAAAAATTGACATTATTATGATTGTCTCGTTTATATTGCCAATACGTCTTCACATAATCTATAAATTACAAATATTTAAATAATAACTTTGCTATGTACCTTAAGATACCATCTCCTTCTGCACAGCATAAAAGAGCACGGCTATCACCTACATTAGATACGAATAATTTTCCATGGAATATAAGAACGACAACTGCCGTTGTTCCCGATGCAACAGCTAAATGAGAAACAATCAATAAACATCTTCATTATCATAAAGTAATCCGTAATATATATTATGCAGAAAGGTGTACACGTAGTCATTAAGTGTGGATGAACTGTTACTATTCATAATGTAAAATATAGGCAAAATGAAAATTAATGTCCATAATGTATAGATATATAGACTCGGAAAAACTAATAAAATCATTAAAAGGAATGTTAAAAACTTACCACGTGTAAGATCTTCTAATTGATTTCTTAATTGGGCATCTTGAAATGAAGTATACATGTTCACTCCTTGTGGTAATTCAGATAAAAGCGTAGCCCTCTCAGCTAGTTTATTTCCTACAAGAACATTTAAATAAAAAATAATCCGATAATTTGCATTATATATAGTACAGATAATTTGGAATGGCGTATCTAAAAATAAAACATAAAATACAAAACAATATACAATATACCTATAATTTCATTGAACCATTCTCTCTCTACAGTCAAAAAAGCATGTCGAAGAACTTCTCGGATTTCTTCTTCTGTACTTTGTTCCTGAAGTTGACCAAGAAGAATCTCTGCTGGAATTCTTTGTACTGCATAACTTGCTGCACTTGTCCCACAATGGCCATCAAAAACTCCATACAAAGAGACAGAATCTGGACCAAAGGATTTAAACACATCATTAATAAAACAATAATTAAAATTCGTTGTCATCACTATTATCTTCCTCTTCTTCTTCATCTAATTAATTTAATTTAATTTTTTGGCAGTTATGTATTTTATATTATATGTTTATTAACTCCTATAATAAGTATTATTATTACCATTACCATTATTACCATCTAATCGAAAATGAAAACTAGAATCCTCTAGCTCATGTTCAGTATTTCGATAACCATCTTTTCGATAAGTTTGATTTGGTGAAAATCCCACTCCTGTATCAGTACAAATTGGTAAATCGTCAGTCCATGAAGAGTCTGTGGTTGAGGGAGAAGGAAATCCCATTTGACTGATGTGGTCAAATGATCTACCTTGTAAACCCATCTTGTTTAGTTGAATAGGTTGGCAATCCTATGCAGAACACTTGAAAATAATAAATAATGTTAGCTTTTAAAAAAGTCTGTAATAGAAATTAAAGTAATGAAAAGCAATCATCTGATATGTGTAATACATAGTATGCATATTGTATATATACTAATGTATAATATAACTTTTTTTTAAACTTACCTATGATCTATAAGATGATTTATTATGTATGATATTCAATTTGAAGTCAATACTCATTACATAATATGAGTTATTTTTCAATAGCCGTATTATCTTTTCCAGAATTATTCCTACAAAAATATATATACATCAAACAAATATTGATCACATGTCACATAATATTTTATGATTATATCATTTTATGCATTACAATCATAATAAAATATATTATTGAGATGTTAATTTGTTTCTTACCTGTGTTTCATGCAAAAAAAAAAGTCTTTGGAAATTGACATTAACAACATTTACAGAGGGGGTGTATATGTATACATATATATGTATTAGTCAATTAATGTTACTACACTTTTGTTTAATGTTTCTTTATTCACTGCATTTAAATATAATCACAACACGTGTGTAAGTTTTTTCTTTTTACTCTTTGCTATAGCTGACTACAGGAGACGTAAAAAAACTATAACCCCTTCATGTGTGTTTACTTAAATAGATTAATTTGTTAACTGTCAAATGTCAACTTATACATATTTTTTTCCCAGTTGTTAGTTGGGAAAACATGATTAGTCCTTGTTTTTCATACTTGTTTTAGTGTTAACTGATCACTTTTTATGTTTTATATCAGAGTTATTTGCATAATATACACAAGCTGACTTGATTAAGCTTTTATATATTATGCTTTTCCCTTTTGGTTGAAAGTTTTCAAAAGTAACTGATAATCCTGATCAAACAAAACTCTATCACAATTATAACGCCAATTTAATTAAAACACAGAGATTTTGTTTAGGCAGAATATTTTTAAGTACTAGTTTGATTGCAGATTGCAGATAAAACATTGGAGTAACAAATCTTAGAGCCTTTGCTGACTTTGTACGGGTTCGCGATTTTTAAGACCACTTTTGCATTTTACACAATACGTGTGTAAATATCCAATGCAATCTTTTTGACGGAACAAAAAATGCCAAATATTCATAATAAAACTGAAAAATGTTTGTATTTGTCTCCAAACAATGGTCCTTTTTTCTGAGAAAAGACTTAAATTTCAAAGGAATGACCATGTGTGCTTATACATGTTGCATAATATGATGTGCTCTCGTTACTTTTTATTTCCACGTAAGACATAATAATAATAATATGCAACAACTATTTTGATGTAGTGAGAGTAAAAACCAAAATAATTTAAGACATAATATATTTTTTGACGATGATCTTTCAAAACTTTTATTTTACAAAATGTCTACACGCAAGACATACGAGTTTTTCTACACTAAACAGAGATTAGGACATTTTTCTTCTTTTTTTTTCATTCTTGATTTCTTAATAATAATTCGGTGGCCCACATTTAATTAAAAGAAAGAAAAAAAAAACTATAATCATTATAACTGCGTAAACTGGAATTTTTCGATACATTTTTGAACCCTATATGTGATCCTTGTACGCCGTCAGAATAATATATTAAATATATGTACTTCTATAATGCACACATTTATTTTTAACTGTTATCATGTATATATATGTATGCATAGTTAATTTTAGTATTTTAACAACACTTTTTGTGTGTATATATATAAAGTATAGAATATTCGTCCATTTTGTGTGTTAATGTCGGAGCATATATTACACTTTTTCCTTCATTTTTTTGTTTTGATACACAGCGACATTATAGTATTACAATAAGTAATTATTAATTATTATTAGTATTATTTCATATGTATTTTAGTAAATTACAAATAGGTACCAATATCGTCAAATTGCAAAAAGAAACTCATTAATCTGTTGTTGTTCTTATTTATTTTTTTTATCATCCTTGCATATAATCGTTAATTGTTAATAATCTATCGTAAAACAAATGATGATCACATTTACTGAATTCCTCCATTTTCCTTGTACATGTATATATATATGTGTATAAGTGTGTACGTATTATATTTTTAAAAAAAATTTCTTAAAACAATTCTTGTATGTTTGAATTTTTACAAACAGTTACCGTCAACTAAAACTATAATCGTAAGTAATACAGTATGGGTGTATATAGTTGCTGTAATAATTCCATTATATATATATTATACTTTCCGAGTTCAAAATGTGATGCTGCTAATGAGTGCGAGATTTTTTCTTTCTACATAATATGTTATTTTTTTTGTCTGTATATAACATATAATATAGAAACGCGATCAAATAAAAGATTTTTGTAAACATATATACATATATATATGTATATAAGTATATATTACATTGTAAAATATAATATATATCATAATATAATAATAATTATTAAAATTTTAACTTTTTTTTTGACAAAACCAAAAAAAAAAAACACAATTTTGGGTAACTGCCTATTAAACGCATTGAAGTAAATACTTACAACTACATGCATAATAATAATATTATAATAGTCCTGTATACATACAATATTTATACCATTTTCGCAAAACATTCACATGCATCCATGTTTTTCAGGGTGAGACTGTAACCTTTCCTATAATATATTAATATCATTACTTTATTTACTTATTTCTTATATTATGTACATAAAAGAGAATGATGTGACAGACAGTGAAAGAAAGGTTACAGTCTCAACCACAAGTAACTATTTTTAATATATAATATACACATGTTCAACTGATTACGAAACATTTTTCATTTTAAATAATTATTCTTATTTTTAAAATTTATGCAATTGTCTATTAATCTACAACGTCCATCATTAAGTATTTGCGTTGGGAGTAGTAGTTTCACGTTGCTCTGCGCTTTCAAAATTCAGGAAATCCCAAATCAAAATAGTATCGTCGTGTGAACTACTAACAATCTGGAACTCATCAAATTGAAGTCGAAAAACACGGCCAGTGTGTCTCTGTATGAAATAAATATGAAATAAAATATTAGAGCGTATATTGCATAGAAAATTAGAAGAAATAATGAAATAATATTAAATTGCAGAACACATTTTATTTATAATGGATTGATATTTAACTTGAGTAGTTATTAGTAGTAGTAGTACTACATAATGTATTGAATTTTACAAAAAAAAAGACTTACAATGAGCGTACGCAGACATAAAGATGAAGCTATTTAAAACATTTAAGAAAAACCATTATTATTTTTTTGTAATCATTTGAAACCACTAAGAGAGAGAGAGAGATTTTTTTGATTTTTATTTTTACAAAGGATAATTGTTTACCGTATCGTATGAAATTTCATTACACTGTTAAAAAACTATAAAATGGATTTTTTGTACCATTTATTATCTTTTATATAATATAAATTTACCTGGTGCTCGAGGATCGAGTGCAGCTTGGAGATCCCATACTTTAATTTTCCTGTAAATTGTTAATAAAAAAAAACAAAGCTTAATTTAATTTTTGATTCATTCGCTTTTTTTCTATAATATTTTTGTATAATATATTACATGTCATGTTACATACAATTGTACATTAAATAGCATGTTATTAGGGGCTAAATTTCTTACCCATCATAAGCTCCCGAAACGATGCGTTTGTTATCGAAACGGATGCAGCGGACCAGTTCTTCATGACCTTCTAAGACTTTTAAGCAAGCTCCGCATTCAATATCCCACAACCTATAATAATTTTTGGATACCATAATATAGATTCAGTCAGATTTATAAAATACTTAATAAATAATAAAGAAGAAAAAACTGTTTGACTATACATACAGAGTTTTTAATTTAGAGTATTTTTACATACCTAATTGTGTTATCAGAGCTTCCACTCACTACAAGTCTGTCACGGTATTGCAGGCAAGCAATTCCTCGTTTGTGCCCATTCAAGGTTCTTACGAATTCACATGTACTTGTATTCCAAACCTTGATAGTTCTATCACCTACAAAAAAAAAGAAAGAAACAAGAATATGCAAATAAATAAACGTTAGTAAGTGGTTTCATGGGTTCAACAATCAATAATCTAGTATAATATAGTAATGGTAAAACACGCCATGGATTTATGATTGTAAATAATATATGTAAATATCTTAAAATCTGTACATACCAGAAGCAGAAACAATGTACTTTTCATCAAAATCTACAACATTAACGGCTGCTCGATGTCCTACCAAAACTCTGTGCAAATTGATATCAGACGCATTAACCATATCCCAGACGGCGATACTTCGGTCCTGAAGAAGAAGAAAAACAGACACATGACACATATAATATAATTAAAATGTTAGGTCATTGATTAATTCAATTAATTTTGTACATTAAACTAAAAACTAAAAAAAAAATTAACAGATAATTACCTTAGAACATGTTACCATCATTCCATTACTAAACCTCAGATGCAAAACAGCTTCACAATGATGAATAAGGGTATTAACCATTTCTCCAGTAGTGACATCCCATACTCGTACTGTTGAATCACTGGAGCCACTTATAATCACTTTTTCGTCGTACTGGAGGCACAACACTGACCCTGTGTGACCCGTCAGCACCTTTAAAGAGAGAAAAAAACATTACAAATTATAATAACTCTCAAAGCGTTCATTTTCCATAACATCCATAGTATGTATGTACCAACAATAATTAGTAAATCACTAAGCTACATAAAAAAAAAAATCATCAGTACCTTAGTACATTGTAGCGATTGCCTATCCCAGATTTTTATGGTATTATCACGTAATCCAGATACAATTTTGCTTTCGTCATATTGAAGACAATATACTCCTTTGGAATTTTCAGATCGACAGTTTATTAACTGTAAATTTGGTTCTCCTTTGAGCCAATTTGATTCAATGCTCTAAAAAAAAAACAAAACCAAGTTAATAATCAATCATATACTTTATACATTATATGCAATTCAATCAATTCAAAATTCAAATAATATTATGATATTTCAAAAAACGATTGAAATTTAACAAAATCGTAATGGTAGTCTTACTTGAATGTCTTGAATGATACGGGGATATTGTTTACGATAAAAACTATTATCTGGATGAGGTAAATCGGGTCTAGGTTTAAATAAATGACGGATCCTACACAAATGTAAATCAACAAAATATTTATTAGATCCTACTGACTTAAATTGTCATATCTTTCCAAGATATATATATATATATATATAATTGAATCCATAATATTATAAGCTTGTATTATATCGTATTATAAGTACTGTTCGTAAAAGTCAATTATCGTATTTACCATCCTCGACGTTCAGCCAAACCTTTCCATAATGAATCAGTACGAACTTTTCTTTCAATTAGTTTTTTCCATAACATTGCATCGGAAATAACCCGATTCCATTCTTTACATACGTTTTCGGCTGCACATAAAGACTTGGCATCCAAATATGACAAAATTGTCTCTGCTATATGATCTAATCCTTTTTCTAAAACAAACAAACAATCAAATTAAAATCATAATCAGTTTTATTGTTTTGTTTTTTTTTTTCATTCATCATGAGCACAAAAATACAAAACACGAAACCATCTATTTTGATGGTTTAAAAATCAACAAACTGTGTTTAAAGTATAAATATATTACAGAAATTAAAAAAAAAATTGAAAACATGAAAATTCAACTACAGCCTTTACTAACTTGGTAATAATGTGACGAAATCTCGCTGTAACATGGGTGTGAGGAATTCATTGATTTGTCCGTGCTGATAATGGCACATACGGAGGAGGAGGTTTTCAATAAAATCCACTTGATCGGCTTCAGTCCAAGATTCAAACCTTTAAATAAAAGCAAACCCAATATAAATTCAAAGGAACACGAATACATGAGATTCGTGATATCAGCAAAAGAATGTATATACCTTGGTGAACACTTTTGATTTTTTTTTACAAAATGAGTTTAAAAACAATAAAATCTTACATTTGTAAACTTTTATCTTTTTCATCTGCATATTCTTTGGACAGTTCTCGGGGTGCAGGACTTGGTTCCTCTGCAATATCGCTCATTTCATCATTGAAGTACATTATAGTCATTGGAGACTGCAAATATACAACAAGAACAATAATTTAATTAGCAGTTCTTCATTTTATTCATATGAGTTTACTTATGGATGTATGAATTACTACTACTGATGTATAATAATTAATGTGGAAGTTCGATATATGTATTATTTTCTTCAAAAACTAGTTGTAAATTTTACATGTTGTTTTTAAGTATAAATATTATGTATATATCATATGTCGTACCTGACTAATTTCTTCAGCTGATTTTTCAGTCTCCATGTCTTCGACTTCACTTTGTGGCAGTTCTAATTCAGAGGATAACGGGGACTCCTCTTTTCCCTCCCTATCGTCACCCTCGAACAGATCCAGTGATTCCTATTAAATAAACGACCAAAACAATAAAAATATGGATAAAATTTTTAGAGGACAAATTTTAAACTTGAAAAGAAATAAAAGGAATATTGGTTATAGTACTAGTACAATCATATTATATATTCAGTTTCGATTATTAACATCATTTCTTCAACAAATTAACAATAGGACAAGGCAAACTAACAAGAGATAGTAGGATTAAAACAACATAATAGAAAATGTAACTTTTAATATACTATTCGGCATAAGTATTTTAAATTATTTAGCTGTTTTCTGTAACATTCTCTTTAGGAACAAAAAATACATAATAAAATGACAAGAACGTTTCAAACTTTAAACATTACAATATCAAAAAAATATATAAAAAAATTGAGCTGAAAAGTTTTCTATCCAATAGACAATAGATGTTAAAATGTATAATTTAAATTTAAAAGATGCATAAAGAATGAAAAGGAATAAGGAATAAGGACAAATCATTATTGTCTCGTCATAATCATATTTAAAATGTAGACTTACGTACTGAAAAGTACGTATATACAAATATATATAATATATATACACATTGTTTAATTGTTAATAATTTTACTTCTAATTTATATCTTCTAGTATAATAATATATTTACCCTGTTGTGTTAAAGTCAAGTTTAGAATTTTTAAAACTACAGAAAAAGCATGACGCAAGCATTAGAGTATGCCTCCTCATTACCACAAATTTACGTCACAAAAACAATAATATAATAGTCATTACTGATGGAGCATATGTATATATAATACTAAAATAACGTGTTTTGATTTATGATAGGATGAGTGCCACCTCCTTATACTTACCTTGTTAGTATCAAAGCTAAGCAGATGAGATTCTGACATTAACTTGACTTGAAAATTGTGCCGTGTAAGAACCTATTTTGAAGACATATTAGACATGATTAAGATTTAAGATATTTAACAGAAATTTTTAATTGATTTCTTTGGTACGTAACTTTTAAAACCAATTCGGAGTAAAACAATTTATAAAAAACATATCATGTGTACACATAAGGAGGATATACTCTACAACGCTTTTACTTAACCGTGTGGTAAAAAATAAAGAAGCATAATAAGGACAGATTTCATCTACAACTACAGAAATTTAATTTAGCATAAAGCATATGATATGCATGAACATATTATTACATCACTAAACACTATACATGTACACGCACACATAAATGCATTATTGTAGCATTATATTGTTCCTTTTCTTGGTTTTGGTGTCAAATATTTGTTTGACATATCTCATACTACTTCCAAAATTTTGAGATTGATTTTACAATAGCCTTTATTAAGACAGTTTATTAAGTGAATACATATGTATCCTATACAAATCTATTACTAACGACGACTAATTAAATATAACGCACTTATATATATATATATAATATATTCAATAGTAAAGTGAGTATAAAGTGAGTATACTACGCACAGGTTTAATAGTTTAACTGCAGATTCTCTCTAGTCTCATACTAAATATATATGTGTGACATTAAGGGAAGAGAGTAATATGTATATAAGTATACAAAAGTTATTATAATAATACTAATAATTATTGCTATACGCACTTGTTCTTTTGTCATTAACAAAACAATATTTTAAGCTATATACATAATTTACTTGTATGTCTGACGTTACAATGTCCTGAAAATACCCTAAATATATAGACAATGTACTCCTTTAGTGCTTTACCCTTTTTTTTGAGACATGTGAATGAATGTTTCGTTCATAGGTCATTATCAAGTTAATTACTCATAAAATCTCGTACTTTTCATAAGAAATCAAGTGAAAGCCTCTCTCTCACTGAAAGACAAAAAGATAAAATGATTTGAAGAGAACTTGAAGAAAATAAGACAAAGATGAATGAAAATCATGTAGTATACTTAAAACACTGTGTAAATATAAATGTATGGAAATAAAAGTAAAAAGAAAAGTAACAAGTCATCATTATATTACCTAATGCTTTTCTTTTCCCCTTCTTGTGACTATAATATGAATCACTATTAGATAAAAACTATCATGTACGTATCAGTATAGGTATATTCAGTACCTATAAACATATATATATATTAAATATATATAATATACAATATATAATATAATTTTTTTAAATATCATATTATGCATCTTAAACACCATCATCATCATTATGACAGTATATATTGACGGTCTTTACTATACACAGTATTCTGAATTCTGATCAAAAGGGTTACAACAACAACACCATAATGCATAATATTGTATGATTATGTGTACATATACTTGATGATGTAAAAGTTTTTGACTGATAACAACAAAATTGTATAGAATATAGAAGCAAAATATTATACATATTAAGTATGTGTAATTTTGTCTATTATTTAGCAGAAAATCATGACAAAGAGTATACTCAATGTAAAATGATATAATATAAATTAAAACTGAAAGATATTTTCAATATAGCTATATAAAAACAATGATACTTGCAATTATATTTTGTTTTCCAAAATTTCCTCTGTTTATAATTGAAATCTGATAAATGAACTACAAAAGTACATACTTATGTTCTGTGTATATTTAATACAAATTATCCTACACCTATATATATATATATATATCTTTTTCACAATCAAACACAACAACAATAATATAATGATGATAATTATAATTTTAACACTCTGTTACTTTTTGACTTTTTGTGCGTTATTGTTTTCCTTTTGAGTAAATTACTCAGAGTAATCCATTACATGTAATACGTAATTATACAGACAGAATTAAACGATTTAGATTTTAGATGATGATGGTAAGATCACAAATAACAAATAATGCTTATTCATCTAAAAAAAAAAAAGAAGAAAAACTATACACAGACAAAAATACCAGCGTCTAAATAAAAGTACTTTTAATACGTATTATACATTACACAACATAAGCTAAAATGTTACACTATTATAGTAAAAGCATTCTACATTGAAGCAAATTAAGTAACAGAGTATAAAATTAATGATGATACTTATTATTGGTATACATATTTTATTAGGTTTTTTTGTTTTGACTCACCTCTTCAATTAACTTCCTTCCTTTCCCACGTTATAAACATTAGAAAACTTGAATTATACTAAATTTCTTTAAAAAAAAAAGGATCCACAAAAACAAAAATAAATAAAAATTTGATTTCTAAAAATGTTTTTCCTTCTTCTAGATTCTAGATGTTTTCAAAACAACAGAGAGATAAAATTACTTATTATTACACACTTTTTGTAAAAGCAAAACAAACAAAAAGTTGGACTTAAATATATATATATCTATAATAATATATAATATTTGAAACGTATAACGTATAATATTATTATTTATTTTGTTGTTGCTTTCACTTTATTTTGAACACAAGCACCAGATTACTTTTAGGTATTTTAACTTTATAATTTCAATGTTTAATTGTATAATTATATGTTTTAAAAAATGGGAGGAATACTAATTATTACTATTATTAATAGTATGAATAGTTAAAAAAATCTTATAAATTAGTTTTTTTTTGTTAACTCTACTCCTCTGTCATCCTTTTCGATTTCTCTGCCTGTCTGTTACTGTGAATATATCATGTATTTACTCTGTCTTACATATTATAATATATCAAGACGATATGATATGTAGTAGTACATGTATCTATACTATGTATATTGTATATATATTACTACTTGTAGATGAGTCAAGGTATA